>JASANF010021096.1:0-10172 GCA_030248245.1 Trissonchulus sp. WLG1_4
GATGCGGTTTTGATTTTTGATGCAGCACATCAAATCAAATCAATTGCTTTTGAAAATGTGGTGCATCAAATCAAAACTAATTTTCCAGCCTTCGCATCAAATCAAATCAAATCAATTGGTTTTTTTGCTGCCAAACATCAAATCAAATCAAAACTATCCAAATTGATTAGTTTTGATGCAGTTCTGATGCGGTTTTGATGCAGCGTGAGCTCTAGATCCAGACAGCAGGCGCACGCTTTGATACCCATATGCATGTTGGCTTGCTAAACAGACGTCAGTTACGTATACATACTGGGTTGTTGGGTTCCCACTTCCCAGGCTCCCAGCCAATTGCAATGCAAAGGCAATAAATTGTATCTGTCATGTCCGTTATTAGTTTCCATGTGGTCGTTTGTTTGTAAGCGATTTTTTTGAGGTGATATATACTTCATGAATGTGAACCAAAAATTTGGCAGAAGATTCTCCCCTTTGAGTGATTGTGCCCCCCACATTGGCGACCCTCTGACTCCGGGTCACGTGACCCTCAAAAAGTGCAGTTTTAAAAAACCAAGAAGGGGGACCGTCGTGAACTTGAAAAATGATTTGTCAGAGGTTCAGACAAAAACTTGTCTCTAGGGGGTATTTGCGTCCCTGAACACGAATCGGGGAGGGGTCTCTTTTCGTCCAGGACCGTCGTGGATTCCCATACAAACCACCTCAGCCCCCCTATGGGTTCAAATTTTTTCATGTTTTCATGGTTTCATTTTTTCATGGCCCAGATATTTTCATGTCTCTAGGCTAATTTGGGTCCCTGAACAGTGAACACAAATAAAGGGTCCTTTGCCTAGAATAAAGAATCCTGTGCCCAAAATAGAGGGTCCCCTCACCGGTCGAATCGAAACCCGTCGTAGCCACTTGACTAGTTCTTTTTGTATTATTAAACTTTAAATTACGCGCGATTTTTAATATTGTTTTTTACTCTAATGAATTTTTATTGCTATTGTGTAATGTTTGTCTGACACTTATTACTAGCTCTTTATCAGGTGACCACCAGTAGCCGTATTCTCAAAATTACCTGCAGGTAAAGTTACCCTGCAGGCTAATAAATTCAGTGGGTAAAGGTAAAGTTAAAGTCATAAATACAGCTAGCGTCTACTGTTGAGATTAAAAATTTGCAGAACAGATTATTTTTACCTGCAAAACAAACACGGTTTTAACTTGAATCTCAAAGGTATGTAGCCTCAGTTATCACGCTGGCTTTAGTCACTGTCTGAGAATACGAGTTTATCTTAATTTTACCTGCAGGTATTTTAAAAATACGGGCCCAGAAATAAATACAACCGCACTCGAGTTTGTAAGGTTCATCGATCCACCCACCACTAACCATTTAATTGTAGTCATTTTAGCAATAGTCTGTCAGGTTTTTATGGTCTCAGGCTTCTGCCGGACCGGCAGAAATTTTAGAAAAAGCAAATTCATTCAAATCTAGAGTGTTATTTCGGCCTAACTTAGACTGTCACGCTTTTATCCTGGCCTAACTTACTCAATCGGTGGAATGTGACCGGACGGCCGGTGTCTTTAACCAGCTGGCCGGCGACTGTATGTAGGGCATTTCGGCCGTTCACAAACACTAAGTAGCGCTTAGCAGTGCCCTCCTGCCGTGCTAATGATGTAATTGCGAATTCAAAAAATCATTAGGTATCTTTGGTATAACACCGTAATTTAATATCGCATCAAAACTATATCAAAACTGCATCAAAATGCATCAAAACTGAAAACAGAAATTTTTGTCACATCAAATCAATTGAAAATTTAGGTTCTCACATCAAATCAAATCAAATCAATTGCTTTTCAGGAAGGCTGCATCAAATCAAAACTAATTTTACAACCCCCACATCAAATCAAATCAAATCAATTGAAAAAAGCCACATCAAAACAACCCTAGTATGCGGTTTTACAAATACTAGAACTAGAAAAAACGGAAAAGTAGGTAGTCTGCACTCTACAATACTGTTGTTGAAATGTTATTGACCGAATATAGCTTAATTAAATTAATTAGAATTAGCCTTCGAAACCCTATTGTTTGCTGGTGCAATTGGCGCATGCTAGAACAAGGGCTGAGACCACCAGTATATTTAACAGTTGACAGTCTTACAAACAAAAAAGTCTACTTGTCATCATAAACAGAAATTTTGCATGATACACTATAGTCATAAATATTACAGCAGGTATATTTCTGTTAGTCAAACATACGCTTGTCAAACATTTTTTTCTCAAACATTCGTTTGTCAAACATCCTTTTTTCAAACATTCGTTTGAACATGCGTTTGTCAAACATTCGTTTCTTTTGTTTCGTAAAATATGCTCTGCACAAAGCTCGCATTTCGGCCAGCTCCTCTGCGGTTAGTGATAGCTTTGGATCGCCAGGCACATATTCGTTCTGAAACAAAAAAAAATGACTTCAGAATTAGGCATTGATAATTTAGTGTCGTTTGGGCTCGCTCACGCGGAGAATGAAAACCCGAGAAAAGCCCGGAAATGAACTTGACTAGCCAAACATTAATTCCAAAAATAAAAAGTGAATGTGAATTTGAGTGAAATTAGCCGTGTAACCCTTGTCAATAACTAATTGAGACATGGCTGAGTCAAAACTTGATCGATTTTTGTTGTAAACTGCACTAGTGATTACTGTTAGTACAGTATGGGCAAAGAACAGTTACTACAATTGATTCAGGTTTTTTGGACACACCTGCTAATCCTCAGATACGGTACCATGATCGGACCGGTATGACATTTTCTATCTATACTGCTAGTGGAACTTTTAGAAGGGATTTATTAGATTATTTATTTATTAAAATTGTTCTGTTTCGGCAATGTCGTGGCCTCGAGGAGCTGCCCATAGCAAACACTACCTGTGTTTAAAACAAGAAGGGGGCCCCAATTCAGAAAAAACAAAGAAATGGAGGGGCCGGGCATCGAACCCGGGCCGCTTGCTCCGAAGACTAGAATGCTACCACTACATCACAGCCCCCGAGTCTCATAGGCCCTAATTCTCATTTACAACATCTGGTCCTCGATTGACTGACAGCTTACTATTTCAGTCTGCTTGAAATTGTTTGCTAATTTTGCGTCAATTCCAAAGTCGTTGCGTAAAATACAGCAAATTAGCACAACAACAACTTTTCATAATTTTCACAAATCAGCAGAACGACTGTATTTAGTCATTTTAAATGTTCGTACTGCTAAAAAATGCTTTCACTAAATTACTCTTCATGCATAACTACGCAAAAAAGCAGATTCGAATGATTCACGAAACGTTTTCATAATTTACTGATTGCTGGTGTCGTTAAAATATCTGTAAAAACCCTGTAAAACCACGTCACGTCACGCATTGATCAGTAATAAGTGCTGTAGCAGCCCAATCAAAGGTATCCAAACCCTGATTTAAAAATCTGCTCAAACTGTGTTCTTTACCTCCGTTCAGCGTTTCGTATTTTATTAACCAATTTCAAGCTACAATTTGCAAGGCGATATAGTGTTTCAAAATCAAACATATCGAGGGTAAGACACCGGTTTGCTTTATTCAAGCGTGTGTTCAAGCAGCACATTTTTACCTGCAGAATTTTCTGACATTGCAGCATTTCTTTTTCTTGTGAACTGGCAAAACTCGAAGACAACAGAGGTCCAGTGAAGCTGACTAAAACATGAAGTCAGAATAAACATAGACCTTTACAAAACAGCCAAGCTCAAAGTTCATGCCTTTACCGCAAACCAATTTATTTATCGCAAATTAACAAACTCTTTTGTTGCAAATTAACAGTGTGCTTAATTTAAAGCTTATTTACAGTCACTTTGTCGTAACTTGAACCTAAACTTTTACTTCTGGATTCATGGTTCTGTAGACACTGAAATCTTTAGCTGGTTATACAACATCCCAGATACCTGTTAGCTTACAATCGTACTGCTGTACAATTTTACAGTCATAATAATCCTAAGTGGATTCCTATACATTGTCAAGAAAGACAGGATAGAATTTTACTAGACAACGTCAGCATCGGAATTACCCATGGTAATCTGCACTCAATCACTCTACCATTTGAGCTACACGCATGCATTTCATGAAGGAACATCCTATGCTACATACTAGTTACGAACAAATATGTACTCCACACTCTAATATCTTGACATCTTTAATATCGGAATTTGCAATTCGTAATCGTAAAATTACAATGGTGCAGATGAAGGTACCCTTTTCATATCTACGAAAACGAATACGAAAACGGTTTACTCATGTTTGCTCTTATTTAGAAATTCATGTTAACTTTTAATTAATAGTTTTTAATTTACCAATTTAAAGCTTATCAATTACGAAAAAAATTGTGTACAGTGGTGAGCAAACCATGACACGGCGGATACAGCAAACGGATACATACATATATTCAATACGATTAAGCATGGAATGACGTATCTTTAAATCTTATCTTATCGTATCGTACTTTAAAAGGTTAGTTGTACTTAAAAGTAACGAAAAAGACTAACCTGTCCCAAATGCGAAAACCACGCCCTGTAATGAAACGAAAGAAAGCACAGCAATTAGTAACAAATAAAAATACTGCATTGTCTTTTTAGACAGGCTTACAGTACCTAAAGAGAAAAGAAGAACTGCTTTGAAAGAATACCAACTACAGTTTGACAAAAGACAGTTTCTTGGCGACTGCTACTGAAATTCCAAAACAATTTAAAATTAATCGGTCATGAGCAGTTCTTAAGAACAGGGGATACGCTCACTGATTTTGCTTACACAGTCCACGTCAGCAGAACCGAGCTAAATTTCCCTGTGCAACCACGCCAACAAAATATGGTCTATTTATGAAC
Organism: Trissonchulus sp. WLG1_4; assembly: GCA_030248245.1. Taxonomy (NCBI): domain Eukaryota; kingdom Metazoa; phylum Nematoda; class Enoplea; order Enoplida; family Ironidae; genus Trissonchulus; species Trissonchulus sp. WLG1_4. The sequence goes on from JASANF010021096.1 coordinate 4,855, forward strand.
TGTTAGTAATTTACAAGCATTAATGTTAATTTCAATTAAACCAAAAGGTTTTTGTGTTTCATAAAAGTTCTAGGAGGATATTAATTAGCTACCGGGTTCACCAGTCACCCAAGTATCATGCTGTTTGTTCTCAATGAATTTGGAATAGGACAACTAATCTAAGCTAATGCATGTATCAATGTTTATTGTGATGTTATTTATTGTTTAGCAGTGATTAAATATTGAACAGAAAGCGATAAGCGTGCCGAATATAACAGTTTATTCCATGTGAATTATGGAATATTGCAAAATTGCTTCCCTCGCCCCACCTGATTTGACTTTTCTCACCACAGGACGATCTGCTACCCACCATCAGATCGGTTATTTACCTAGCTTCAAAACAGTTCAATTTCAAAAAATAAAGAATTGTGTGGCGTTACTGCAATTTCTTCATCAGGTCAATGGTTTCCTGAGCTCTTACAAATTTCTTCTGCTGTACATGTACAGTTTATACTGATTTAGATTAAGAAGATGAAAGTAATTAGACAAGTCTTCAGTACGTTTTTGACTGTCTAAATCAAGAGTTTTACGGTATAAGTTTGTCATTCCTGCAAGCCACAAAGCTTTAAGATATGCACTTCCACACTGACACGAAATATTGTCACTAACTTCGCGTCTACATTCATTAGCATGCAAAAACTACCATGAAATAATTGGTCAACCAAGTTGTCATCAATGCAACAATAATATAATCTGTTACATAAAACAAAATCTTGTGAGTTGCAAAAAACATACAACTTACAAGGTTTTTTGTAGGTATCGAATCTCTTATGTGCTAGGGAAATCTGGTTGAGTTCACATGACTTCAAACGTTAAGAAAAGTGACTTCACGGTACCTTGTATTTACCACAGAAAGGTCAATCAAATAAAACAGCCACCTAAACTTCTACAAAACTTCCATTAAGGCCAATTCTTGCTCAGCAACCGTTTTTAATGCATCAAGCTAAGGGTTTGTAGTTTTCATATTTGATTAAAAAACGCGGTAGTAAAAGCGTGCTGACACGTTTTTCCATGTATGGTGTTTAAATTGCAGGCAAACATATTTCCAGTCAACACATTTAGAGAACACAGAATCACACTGGCATCTTTTCTTGAGACATAGTTTTCAAAAAAAATAGTAACGGTTATGGAACCATAAATAATTCACAACTATACGTCCTAGCCCTAGCTCACATTCATAAACTGCGCTCGTTTGGGTAAACCTTTACACGGCACTTCCGTAACCCTTTTTATGATGGCCACTTCACACAGAGGCGCATTTTGCTCCATGGTAGGCGCCGTGCAATGCGCCCGCTCACGCACCCTCATCCTCGTGTAGAATGGCCTATATATTTTCATTGCAAAGCGTGCATATAAATACATGAGAGTACGCTAGTATAAATAAAGTATATAATTATAATGTAAATACAAGTAAATATTAAAAAATAATTATAATATTAAAAAAGCATGATTTATCATTACCTTTGTCATTACCTTTTTATTTTTATGGTAAATTATAGGTTCTTAATGGATATGAATACAATTCACTAATTAAATGAAGCAATCCAGATCTCATTTGCACACACAAACATAAAAACAGAAATTCTAATAGAATAAAAATCTCATTAAGCATTTGTGCACTACTAAACAATTTACTAACAAATGGTGTTAAAAGACCACATTTTATTAGACACTGAAACGCTCAAAATTTATAACGGTGGTTTTATAAAAAGCAGCCAAGATTATGCCAAGGCCATAATTACTTTCCAAAATATTTAATTTATAACAGCGTTATCTATGATTAGTTCAAAACATGCATCCTACTTGTAAAAATTGCTACTGTTCGCTGTGTAGACAAAGCATTAAAATTTAGAATAAAATAACAAATTTGTAAATAATCTTATCATAATCTTATATCATCTACCTACAACATCTAGCACAATTTATTAAAACATTTTCATACCTACAACTTTAAACCTTATCCAAATGAAGAAAATATGATTTCTAATGGTCTCGAAATGTGTTGAGATTTATGCTTGGTTACAGCATTACAACCTAATACATTACACCTAAACGGCATTGTGTTTTTACGTTGTGTTCGAACAGGTTTTTTGTGTGTTGGGTCTCAAGTCGATTAACTAACTATTGGTATTTCTAAATGACAAGTGGTAAAGATTTTGCAGACACAAATAATGACGCAGTATATAATTATAACAGCAAACGAGCAACAGAATTGTATCTGATTTTCTGAGTCTGATTTGTTAAATTAATAAAATATCACGGCTCAAAACTGTGTATGAGACATGTCCACTGCAATACTATATGTCTATGAATCACTGTGGGTGGGATGTTCGTTTTAATGAAGTTGTGACATTCATGGAATTGACGTTGACGGGATCGATTAGTTGCACCATGATGAGTAGATACGAGAAAACCAGCATAGCAATCTGAAATGTAGGCCACTAATTTTTTTAAAATGTATTGCACAATAATATCATGGGAAATTTTGTAGATGGGATTAATCTGAATCAAAGTCAGTTAAAATTATGCTAGCAACAGTGTGGAGGCGTTTAGCCAACGTGGTACGAGGCTGTACGTTGGATCTCTAATCTTAAAAAAATTATATCGCTTTGAAGGAAAATTAATTTGATTTATCAACATTGCATGATTATTGATTTGGCATTGTGCCAATTTTATTTTTCATTACAACAACAGTTCATATTTAGAGTCTGGATATCAAAGTGCACAATACATGCTCTTGATATTATGAGCTCAGCCATTTACCGAGAGTTTCTCTGCGCAGCATTTTAAATAGGTTAATAGATTTTTGATGAAGTTAACCTATTTAGTCTTGCCATTTGCGCTCAGAGAGAACACCCTTTGCATAAAACTTCTGCTTGTGTCTACTGTTAAGTTTTTATTGCTGTTGCCTTGTGGCTTTAGGTAGATTCCCTAGGTCCGAGACCGAAGTGTGACTCCCCTGACTAGAAGGTAGGGCCTATGCCGCTCCCTAAGCCTAGAAAATACGGAAGACTGAGATCTACGCTATCGGACCTAGAAAACACAGAAAAACCGCAGGAAACTAGTTAAAATATTATTTATTAATCAAAACGCAACATTTGGGGCAGGTACAAATAAATGGGGCAATATAAGAAAACAATTGGCCGCAGCCGAAAACACACAACCGATTTCACTAAAATTCGTAACAAAAACTGTGTCACCTTTGAGCCAAGCAATTTACATCAATTTGTCAAATGTGAATACGTTGAGCGTTTGTTATTGTAAAAACTTCGTTAGATGTAATTTCAACCATTATAAACACGTTATTCACATTAATCACATTTCTTAGACATACTTCACATCCCTCTCTCTCCGATAAAGTTCGGCCCGAACTTTCCCGTGAGATTTTTCTGAGAAGTTTTTGAGGTTAGGGTCAAAAATGGAAGTCAAAAGATGGGGAAACTCAACCCACTATTATCCTAGAGAAAGGGGTGTACCTGCATTTTATACATAACGGATAATTATAACAAATATTAACAGACTGATGAAAGTTTCAAATCACAAAATCAAACTAAATCAAACTATTAATCAAAAGCAAACAAGTACAAAACAAATTATTGATCCACAGACAGAAAAACGAAACAAAAATATTAAAGCACATATGGTTAATACTCGGATAGTAAATTTGGAATGATTAGAAGCGAGCATGGGTTTAGGTGTGTGTAAAATGAAAACCATTAGTGTCTCTTTTTTAAAGTCGGTCGAGGTTTTTACCTTGACCCTCCCTCTTTCTCTCCGATGAGCAAAAAAAATAAAACTACAGTATAAGACAGATCAAAGATCGGGAGAGGGGTCGGATCTCGGCAGGGAAACCTTAAATAGAAAAACGCATACTCGCTTTTGCATACACATTATGTTAAAATACAGATCATATAATAAAATATCAGATTTTCCTTTTATTATTTCGAATTTAGGTTCCAAATTATAGTTCGTGCGCTTGTACCGTTTGTAATTTACCTGTACGATGCGTTTGTTTTATTTATAAATAAAAGATTTGCCTGATCTTTGGGTTTTTATCCGTAGTTTATAAGTTTCCGTAGACATAAAAAGTGGCCTTTATCACTTCTAGGCCAACCATAGGTGTAGATGTAGCCCCATGCGGCAGGTATACTCCATGCCTGGGTGGCCTCGGCCATATTCGCCCCAAACCGGCGGCCGGATACATAACCTGAATTGCAGGTAACACCTTTCATGGTCGTTTTCAGAAATCTATAATAAGAGTTCAAACTACGTCAAACCCATAATTTCGTTAAATAAACGGCCCCTATGGCCGTGTTTGAAAGTCCAAACGCACGCGTACTAAACCGAAATTGCACACTATTGTTTGAAAAACCAAAAAGGGGTCATGTAGGGTTACTGTAATTTCAGACTACAAAAGGTCATTATAGAGAATTTTTGGAAATGAGACCACCAGATTTTAAATGAAAAATAATTTGAGCACATATAACACCAGCAATATTTGGGCATAAATATATGGCAGTATTAAAACTATACAGTATCATAGAGCACTTTGTATTAATACAGATTGTAAAATAAAGCGAAAATACTATGGCAGGGTTAAAGCATCAATCACAGGATTAATTAAGAATCAAATCAAAACACACACATACACCATAACACATACAGACATCCTACACATACACATACATACACCACACAAAACATCAATTACAATGATGATTAGTGATATTGATTAATATTATTGGCTTTCCACTATACACGTTACCATACTACGTCGATACTCAAATCATCAAAATCAGGTTAGGTTCGATTATACAAGAATCAAATTACTCGTTCAAATTCAAATTATCCTCTCCAGAAAACAACCAAAACACAAAAAAAACTGCAGAAATCACCCACAAACAAAAGTAAAAACAAAATAGAACATTGGTACCACAGCTCGAATAATTCAGGACGATACACAACACAAAATAAAGCAAGAAAAATTTCACAGGTACACCACACAAATCACACAACAATATCAAAACAAAAGAAAAATAAGACAGTTCACTACTACGTTAGTAAGACTAATACACACTAGTTCGATTCACTACACAATAAATATCAGACATACACACACAAAAACATACACAAAACACACCCAATACTACATACTACATCAATACACATCAATACCGGTAAATTTCCACATTATACAACCCAAAATTCCACTCAAAATCTTCAAAACACGCCAAAATTCCATTCCAAAACCGTATTCCAATCCGTATTTTAATCCCAGT
>JASANF010021097.1:0-43286 GCA_030248245.1 Trissonchulus sp. WLG1_4
TTGACTGGCTAGCTGGCCGTCACGCCCGATAGACGCTATGAGTCATCTTAGGAATGTGTCAATTTACCTACTATTAGCAATTAATCAATCACGATGACGCCATGACTCACCCTAAACTTCTGTCAAATTACCAACTATTAGTTATTAATCATTGTGGTTACTACCAAACTATTAGGTTTACAAAATATGTATATTTAGAAATAGGTAAATCTACCCTTAGCGTGGGTATTCAGCTTGGGTTGTTATATTAGCCTGTAGTACTTATGTTATACGATGATATATTGCTAGAGTCCAAAAAATTCCACTAGGTATACTAAACCTGCCATACCTGCCAAAAAAACGAAGAATTTAGCCAAGCTTATTATATCACCTTGTAGTACTCTTGATAGGCTACACAATGACATATTGATCACGTAAATCGATTGAGTAATTGCTGAGAAATCTTCCATGCCCGTAAAATGTGCGGTATGTTTTTAATCGAAAACTTCCAATAAGGTACCTAAACATAGCTATAGCTAACCACCGGGTAATAATTCAGCTTAGTTTTTTATATACCCGTGTAACCCAAAGTATAAGCTACACAATGACATATTGATTGCGTTGATCGGTCAAGTAATAGCTGAACTATTGCTAATTTACTTAAAATACGTAGTCTACCGTAAGTCACCTAACTAGTTTACAGCCACTAGTTGGCATCTATTTTCAGAAAAGCCCTGCGGGCACACACGTGTTTTAACCACACATTACGTAATTTACCAAAACAATATAAAAAAAATTGAAAAATTAATATTAAGTTAAACAATTATTAATATTAAAAAATTGAAAAATAAATGAATTTAAATTAAAATTAAAAAATTTAAATTAAAAAATTAAAATTTAAAAATTTTAAGTAAACCAGTTTCCCCACCCTACAAGTAGCGTAGGATCCTCCCCACCCAATTCGCCAGCAAGCAGGTCGGGGGATTGCGGGGGATTATTTGGGGGATTTTACACGTTAAAGATAGCGGATCCTCCCCACCCAGATCCTCCCCACCCAATCTGGTGTCAGATCACCCCTATATACTTAGAAGCTTCACGTTTCACGATATTATACATATATGAGACCGATTATAAAATGAGTAGTGTACCCAGGAGTCCATAATACTGTCTCACTCTTATGGACACTATTTTCTATAAGAGTGAGACAGTATTGTGTAATCTTGATCTAACTAAAATATTATTTGTTCAAGTGTACCAGTTTTAATTAGTCAATAACTTTCAGTACATCTAATTGTAATTTCAACTCGTATGGATTGGTTACACAACTTATAGCTTGATAGATATTCTCATGTGCTTATCATTTCAAATCGTTCGTTTTTATTACTCTATTATTTTTGCATAATAAAATACATTCCATCCTATTCAAAGTCTACCCACCCGATTTTTTTCCAATCCAATATGCAAGTGATTCCGAAAAATCAATTGGAATCCTTCGGACGACAATTTCAAGGGGACTTTTCCGGTATCCGAGTTGGTGTGGAATGTACCATGATGGGTCGTGGAATAGTGCCGCCCATATTTAAAGTATGGACAGATAATTTGACCCACCCCTCCGTGGTGGTAATGACCCTTGACCCCCAACACGCGCCACCCCTCCACAGATTTATTGCCCATATATGGACCGCTAAAGGAGTGACGTTTGAACGGTTCAAGTCTCTTATTGAACAGGTTCCGATTGATTGGAATAAACCGATGCTTTTCCAACAGGTGATTATTATACCAATTTACTCTCAAGTCACTTTTAGTTCATAAATTAAGCTGAATCAATTAATTTGCCATGTATATGTAATTTGTACGATATTATATAATATATAGCACTGAATACGCTCATAACTGAATTGCAACATATGTAGTTATTTTTGATTGATTGATTGATTGATTTATTGATTCGCCGGTGCAATAATAAATGCTAGAATTTACAAATACAGGGGTTAGTACAAAAACAACAGGCAGGTTATTTTTACTTAATAATTAATTTTATTTTCACATTAACATCCATAGATTCTGTAAAATTTTTGCAGAATAAATACCCAGAGACCTTCGAACTCCTAAGCCAGCTGACCGAAAGCAAACCGGGTCGCGTTCGTGAGAAAATGGCAACTTGCAAACAATATGTGGCGCCCGAAAATATAGCCCAATCAAAGGTTTGGGAGTTACCTGACGGGCTAACATGGGACCACCTCAGACCCGAAGAAGCTGAACTGATTAACAGTACATGGGATCATGCTTACGGTATTAAATGGTTCTTGATCGATAGGCTTTAACGTTATAATATGTATATTTTTTGGAAGCAATATCATTATATTCAGTTGAATATTAGAATTCCTACTGTGTTTTTGAAAACGACATTAAAGTTGTGAAAAAAAGGCTTTTAATACATAGTCTCAGGCTAGCTTTCATATAAATTAGCATTCTTCATGCATATGTCATGTTCGCAAAACAAATTTTAATCCAGTCCCTTTAATCCATTGATAGAGAAGCCAATAGACCTTTGGCATTTTTTGTCTTGCAGGCGAGGACTCAGTTCGGAGAATACGATTATATCTGGAACACTTGCCCAACTCCTGCATTCGGACGACCGGCGGGGAATGCGTGGCCAGTTGTCTTTGCACGGATTGGGGCACCGTAGGTCAGCTCAGTTCGGGTTTCAGTTACCTTAGTGTCTATCATGGTAATGGCTGATGATCATATTCATAATTTTGTCGGCTGACCAGACATACGGCTGTAAGTATGAATCGATAATTAATGTTAATAAAAAATACAATGATTAAATAATATTACTCGTGAAATTATATATGTAAATTAATATGTAACTTAGTTGTAGGTTTGCTGTACGTGTAATTATTTAAAGGTTTTGTGTACATGTACCTACATAATTGGTTGCAGGTTTGCAGTACGTGTTATGTATTAGTTGTATCTTGCACGTGCAATTAGTTGCAGGTATCTTGTACGTACAATTAGTTGCAGGTATCTTGTACGTACAATTAGTTGCAGGTGTCTTCTACCAAGAGCGTACAATTAGTTGCAGGTTTGTTGTACGTGCAATTATGCAGTTGCAACTGAAGTTTGTTGTATGTGCAATTCGTTGCAGGTTTGTTGTACGTCTCCCCGTCTTGGAGGCGCCACGGTCTAGGCCAGCTGGTGCTATCCGACTGCGCTGCCAAGCTAGCTCGCCTAGATCTGGGATTTCCAGTCTACTGTCAGATTGTTCTCAACAATGAACCATCGTTTAAATTGATCTCCGATAAATTGAACTGGACTAATTCTCATTGTGATATTGTGTTTGCTTGGTATGATGTCAGCTGATAAAGAGATAGTCAGGGGACATTGCAACTGAAGCCCGGTTCATATTTGTCCTTGTCCTTGTCCCTATCGTTTTGTCCCTAAGCTATTTTAGAAAAAGTACATAACCAAATATGTCAAATTTTTGCATAACGATAGTTGAGGTCACTTTTAGACTGACTGTATACAATTTCATAATTGGCTCAAACGCATTTGCCAACTTTTCAGAACAGCTGACCGAAATTTGACTTCGTCTTAAGGACAAGTACCGAATGTTTGGTGATGATTGTACCATTTGAGAAATAAAAAGCCTTGTTTAATTCCAGCTTCCGTTATTTAGAAGAATTGAAAAAATCACTGGCGAAAATAGATCCATGTTTACTGTCTGTTATAACGGCTAAATATATTTATGTGAGCTTGTGGTGTAAAAATTAGTATGTATAACTAAAGTAGGCTGTAAGTAGGTATAACCGGGGCAGTTTAGGAACGGAAAGCAACTGACTTTAACTCTTCAATTCAATTCATTCCTCAACTTCCGACTAAAATAAAGAAATGAGCCTTAAGTATAAACAACGACAACCACCAGTCGAGTGGTGATAGCAAATCCAGGGCCGATTCCTCAAATGGATTTAACGGATTTGATTAAAATTTGCTTTTCATTAACTCATTATATGATATTATCTGAAACTGAACAGAATTTGCTATACAATATAAGTTATAGGTAGCACCACCGGTGAGTGTGAAAATTTTTGTACACACACAGTACCGACCAAAATTACTTGCTACAGACTCCGGAGTATATAGACGGAATCAGAGTCACTTAATTCAAAAGTCGATGTCTATACAACTATTTCACTCAGACTGCGACTCCGCTATGACTCCAGAGGTAGCGAGCAGTTTTGTTCAGTACTATACCTAGCTCAACTATAAGATACGCTATTAACCAAACAAATATTAATCCAATCCGTTAAATCTTTTAGGTAACTTTTAGGAATTTTTAAGGTAACTAGTGATGGATTAGTCTTAATTACATGAATTCAGCATTGTTATAGCAACTAGCAATTTACTGATTTTATTTACATAAACTTAACAAAGTGAATGCAGGCTGTAATAAGTAACTAGTCTAAACTAGGCGTAATAGTCCTGTAAGTAAAAACTAATAATAGCAAATTCTATAGTAATATCTTTTTCAATGCAGTTTTAATGATTACTTCTAATTAGATATTTACATAGAAAGTTATTTGAAAAGTATAACAGTTAATTGAAAACCAAAGTATCGACGAACTATGCTTTTTGCTATAATTTGCGATGAGTGTTTAAGAATTTTATAACCTTTCAATTTTTACATTTTGTTTTTAATTAACTGTATTTGAGATGTTCCTAAAAAAAATCTTCAAATAAAACAAACATTTTGAAAAAAAAAATTTGGAAAAATATATTACATTCAACTTTAATATTCATATTGCACTTTTAAAAATGACAAGATTAAATGAGTGCCAATATTTCCTGTTTTTTCCATTAAATCGAGATGTACATACGTACATAAGTACATATTTATTTGAGATTACAACAAGATGTAACAAATAAATGACACTCCAAAATATTAGTACATGGGACAGTGCAGATGAAGTACGTATCAGACAACTTTAATCGGCAGTTACAACGGGTCAGCGCAGGGTTAGGTAGTCGAGTGGTCTTAGGCGATAAAATTATACAAATTGTTCAGTGAACGTACAGTGTCGTTGTCGTTGGTTCGATTCTAGCAAACATAGAATTTTTCTTTTTTTTTCGTTCTTGATAAAAATCTTTTTTTTTTTTAAATTACCAAAACGAACCTTACTAAATAAAAATAGAGCAAGAAGCATAAAATATTTGTTTATGTGATGTAACAATTGTTTTTAAACCAATCGTACTTAACATCTAAGCATGAAGGACACAGAGCACTTTCCTATGTGTGTGCAAATACATGTGTACTTAGCTGCAAATTTAAACTGAAAACTAATAAAACTATTAAGTTTAACTTAAATCATATAAGCTAGTCCGAAATTTCCAACTTTGTGCTCATGAAATTTCCACTGTTAAATAGCTTCTTGGGCTTTCAATTCAAACACTCAGATTCCCCTACTGTTCTTAGACTTCAACGTTCAAATAAGGCTAGTTTTTTTGTTTAGTAAATTTGACTATCGTTTATTAAATATGTACTTTCTTTGTCAGTTTTAAAGTTTACAATCTTTATTTTGTTTAATTCTGTGTATAATGTTATGAAATATTCAAACAGCTTTGGTGAAGACGCATGATAATTAGAAAAAAAAATTAGACGCCTATAGCCTACAAAAAAATTGCTTAAATAATGAGATGTTTCGTTTAGTACAAATATAATACTGAGACGCAAATAAAACAAGACAAAACTCTCAAATTATAGGGCAGGACTTCAGCAGACTGCGGTTTGGTTTTCTATCATAGACATATACATGACCGTCATTTTCTCTTTTAGAATGTGGTTTGTTTTTTGTTTCACAATTGTCAATCTATTTTTGCTTATTCATCATTATTGTTAATGCCAATAAAATTATAGACACCAATCCGTTAAATCCATTTTAGGAATTGCCCCCAGAAATTTGTTGTTCGAATCCTGGGAAGCACATTTGCTCCTGTCTTTTCTTGTGCTTGTGAATTTTTTAACAAACAAATAAACTAATATCTGGGTTTAGCAACATTTAGTAAACTTCACAAGTAGAGAGAGACTAAGCGTGAAAAGCCTCTCGACGTGTCGAATGTTTGTTCTACTAGCGTCCAGCGACCGACAGCACTTAATGGTGGCGTTAAAAGCATTTCGCGCGGGGTTTACTTAACCCCCCAAAATTTAGCATCTCTAATTTCCTTTTGGCCAACCACACGCTAGCTTCGGCTAAATGCATCGTAAACTGTTTACAAACTGCTGAGATAAAACTTATTTATTGCGTCGTGTCCTAGTATTGCTTTTCTTGGCGTCTAATTCTGAATCCTGGGCGCTAGACTAGCGTAGAAAACATTTTTTTACCAACCATTAATTTATTTTTTTACTCCATTCCTTTACCGGATTAAACAGACTGGATTGATTGTAGTCCAACCCCAACGTTTGAAAAGGCTTACCGGACTAAACGAGTTAAAATATGTCGGCTGCTTAATTTTAGTCCGAACCCGTTCCAAAACTACCACTGGACTAAACGGACTTAACATGCACGCTTAACATTAGCGTACATAGTTGAGTCCGTTTAATCCGAAGGTTAAACTGACTGAATTGAATTTGAAATCTGAATTCGTTTAACTGGACACATGGTTATGTCTATTTATTCTGCCTAAAACCAGCGCGCTAACAGTTGAGTCAGTTTAATACCGCGGTTTGAGAATGGCATCCTAAGGCTCGATTCATACTTCTACACGGACATTCGGACATACGGGCAAACGGACGAGCGGACATCCGTACAAAATGAACGGCAGCACGGCCTTGTGATTCATACTTTTGTCCGTTCAGCCGTATGCCCGTTTGCCCTTCAGCCGTATGTCCGTTCATCCGTATAAAACGGCACAATTTCATTTTGTCCGTAATATGTCCGGCAAAGTTAAATTCAGTTCAACTCTGCCCGAAATTGTAGGGCATACGGACAAACGGACATAGGGTCAAAAGTATGAATCGCACCTTTGTCCGTATGCCCATACATCCGTATGTCCGTACGTCCCAATGTCCGCTTGCCCTAAAAAGTAAGAATTGAAAAAACGGACAAAACTTGCTTTGTCCGTGTGCCCTATGTCCGTTTGTCCGTATGCCCTATTGAAGTATGAATCGACCCTAAGCATGTTAATTTTTAAGCAATTTTAAACAGTTAAGTGAAATCAAAATAAAATTATTTCTCACGGTAAAGGAACGGGCTCCACCAACCTCTAAGGGTTCCGTTTTGGCTGGTGGTTTTGTAGCAGAAGTTAGTTATTTAAATTTTCAGATTAATAGAGGCTGTTCACTTACTTACTAAATTTAGCACATAGGTAAATAGGTGAAAATGCCAAAATAAAGCTTTTAATTTTCTTGTTAACACGGTGTCTTGAGGTGATTTGTAGTCATTTAAAACTTATTTTTAGTCACGTTGCATATAAGGGTCAATCACGTATGTAAACAAGCCCAACCTGCGGCAAAACCTTCAGTAAGTATGAAGAATTATGTTCAAGTAAGCTGACCAGCAGGTCAGCTAAAACCTGTTGTGCAGCAGATAATTATCTTATTGTAAAATGTGTATGCAAAAGTTCAATGCGTTTTTATGCAATCTTACAATAAGTTGTTTATGCAAAAACTGAAAGTAGTTTTAATTATCTTACAACAAATTATGTAGGAATGGATTGTTTTGATGAGTAAGAAGTGTATTCATTCTTTCATGACCAAAAATGACTGCAGTTCGCAGGAAATATATGTAAGATGCTGCCAACAAAATTATCTGGTCAAATGTTGGTACTATCAGCAATGTGACACACGCGCACTATGTGACAGACATGAACTAAACAAACGCACATTGACATTTTTCTAGCTTACAGTGTAACTTTTGCAGTAGACAATGATGTGACGCTCGCGCAGTAGCTCTAATATGCAAAGCAAACTAACGCACAGACGTACATTGCACTACAAGCCCAGTGTATTCCGCCAGAAATCAAAATTAGAGACCTGTTGTGCTGTGGCACAACAGGAAAAAACCAAAACATTTAACGTGTGATTACGTTAAACTCTTTTCATCTGAAAAAAGTTTGACAATGGGTTTGCATTGAAATTGCGTTTCTTAAAGTCACGTCTTTTTCAAGAAATTCAGATCACTGAATCTGCAGATCAGCCGAATCAAATCAAACCACCAGTATCTACCGTTGAGCTACTCCTACTAGGCCGATGCTGAGTTGTCGTAAATACCTTTTAGTACAAACGTTATGTAACCTATCTTACTTCACAAAACTGTCATGTCAAAACTTTTTTTCAAACATGTCGGCAGCGCAACTTAAATTAGAATATTGTAACGAAGTCATCATCTTGTGTTCTGTTAATAATTCGACAAAATTTTGATCCAATATTCAATGTTCGTTCCAACACTCCGTTCCTGTATGTATTTGCTTTGCTATTAAAATTTAATGTTATTGAATTGCCATACCTACATAGTACATAGGTACCTAAGTTGTCTCAATTTTGTAAATGTTTCCAACCGAAATCAGACCTGAAGTTCTGTTGAGCCTAAACTGGCCCTTACATACCAAAGTCGACCCAATATACATCAGCTTGTCCTTGTCAGTTTAAAACCGACCAAAAGTCATTTTTTTGAGAGCTCTAGCCGCCAATGGCTTGGGCGATGGACCTGATCAGCATTTTGATACTAATAAAAAATCTTAATGGAATTAGCTAGTTGGATACGGTCGGGTCCGACAGCTTTTTGTAAGGGTTTGCTGTAGATGAATTTATCAACCAGGGGTCTGTTGCTCAACTTCACAAGTCTTACAATTGTAAGTACAAAATCAGGTGATTAGTTACGAATTCATCATATAATTTCATTACGAAACACTTGATTTTGCACTTACAATTGTTACAATTGTAAGCTTGTAAAGTTAAGCAGCAGGTCCCAGTTGTGTTATGGAAGTAGGTACGGCAGGGACAGATACGTTATCAATGGTCCCCAAAAGAAGGAAAGAAAAACATGTTTTTTCTTCCATCACCACAATGCACACCTTTGATTTAGACTCGCACCTCTATCGGCAGGGTATATGAGTAGACCTATCTATTACCAATAACCGATATTATTGCCAATTAATTTGACCCATTGGCTCGACCCCAGTTTCCCGCGCATTTCGTGGCGGGGGACGACGAGCTGCCATCATGAAGTCCGCAGCCTCGGGTCTGGCTCCTCTGCTCTCGCTTCTCCTCACGGCGACACTCACATTAGCTCAAGAACGTAGGTTGTAGACAAAAAATAGGCCCTACGAGACTTGGAGGCTGTAGTGTAGTGGTTAGCATTCTTGTCGTCGACGCGAGCGGCCAGAGTTCGAACCCCGGAAGCTACTATTCTTTCTTTAGAAATATTAACAAATCTTTTCTTTGGAAACACGTAATTGAAATGGGCTCTGCTTCCTGCAAGGCTCATCCCGTGTGCGTGTGCGTATGCGTGCGATATAAAAAAATGCTTAAATTTAGGGTTAGGCTCAGGCTAAGACCTATAGTTATGCATGCGGTCTATTATAGATTTGGCGGTAGTTTATCAGCAAGGTTAGGCTGAGGCTTAAGTTGTTCCATCTTAAAAATTACACTTTTATGCGATGAGCCTTTTTAGAAGAAAAGCGACGTTTAAGGTGGGAGGAAAACATTTTCGTAACTCTACACTCATTTGAGCCATTAACATCATGATCGCAGCATAATCGAAGGCCCGTATTCACATACTAACACTACCGCTCAAACTTAGTGTTTACACTTAATGTTAGCGCTTATAAGCGCTAAGTGTTATTCACAAATTTAAACTTCTAACATACTAAACATACTTAAACGCTAACACTTAGCTTTACTGTGTGAAGAACAAAATATGTGAATACGTTATGTGAGTTCGGGCATTAATAACGTGTAATTGAACTGCGCTATGAATAAGTAGAAAACGGATATTATATAGATAAACATAAATGAAAGCTATATTCACAGATAACAAAACATGTCAAAAAAACTGAACAAAAAAAATTCTAACTGTGATTACGTTCAATCAAGAGTACATAATAGCTTCTCACTCTATATAGAAGAAGAGTGAGACACTCTCCAGCCTGCCTGTGTTCTAGCACAGGCAGATGCGCTGGTCGTTTTCAGGCTACATGTTGACATTCTATGCAACATGTGGTTGACCAATCAGCGCGTAGATTCCCTGCGTAACACACGTTAGTATATAATCGCTGATGCGTTGATAAGCATTAATATAGGGATAAAAGCTTAATAACTCATTATTTATTCATAGTCTGCTTGCAAAATAATTAAAAAAGGTTTGCAAATACCTCTAGGGATATTTTGGCAAACTTTCAGCGAAATTGATTGAGAAACTTTTGAGATATAAACTTTTCTGAATTTCTTCAAAGTTTCTCAATCAATTTCGCTGAAAGTTTGCCAAAATTTCCCCAAAGGTATTTGCAAACCTTTTTTAATGTTTTTGCAAGCAGACTATGAATAAATAATGAGTTATTAACCTTTATCCCTATCCCGTTTTATGATTGGAGCACGTGCACAGGCGTCTGCCAATCAGAGAATAGAAGCTCGCTTCTGATTGGCCAGTCACATGTTGCATAGAATGTCAACATGTAGCCCGAAAACGACCAGCGCATCTGCCTGTGCTAGAACACAGGCAGCCTGGAGAGTGTCTCACTCTTCTTCTATATAGAGTGAGAAGCTATTATGTACTCTTGGTTCAATGTAACTGCCTAAAGTTAGCTACTGCTTGGCTTGTAGGCAGCAACAAAATTGCTCGTGTATCGTATATTATGTATGTACATAATTTGCTAGCTGATTGCTTGCAAATTTGTGAATTGCTAGTCGAATTCATTTGAATTCGTCGTTTGTTTTGATTGTGTCTGTTTGTTTGTTAGCAAAAAACTAGGTATGTTTCAGGGGAAACTATTGTTCCCTATATTTTACTGATAATTTTCGCATTTCTTGAGACAGTGGATTAAGATGGAGAATTTTTAAACGATTTATGCCGTCATATGTCCGTTCAAAGGCAAAATTAAAAAAACAAGCAGGATTTTCATGCAAACTTTTAGAGTGAATTTCTGCTTTTGACACATACGAACTTTTACAAAGTTTAGTCCTGCCGCCAACAAATTCCTGAACACATACAATTATTTCCCAACAGTTTTTAACAAACTTCTATGTGAAAGCAAAGTAAAAATTAATGTTAATGCCTGTAATTTTGAACCTCCTGCTACATTAATACAATATCTCAATAGTCAATACAATAAGGTTTCTTTCTAAATTTTTTGATTCTCCTCATATTTGCCGCATTTTTGCAGGTTTTTGGCCAATTGCAGAATTGAAAAAGATATATCATATTTTTAGTTCTGAGTGAAAAAGAACTTTTAAGATATCATCATATGCAGCAACTTTCAGTCATGCAAACACTCTGTAAAAAAATAACAAATTCTAGTGAAAGGTTTGGTATTATATCTACTACTTTAATCACACAAACAGACTCTAAACAACGGATTCTAAGAAATTGTTGCGCATAAGCAGAAACATAACATGGACGATGGTGTCACTATCAAGTAGGGCTAAAACGATTTCTTTGATAAAATTAGAAATGTTAAGCGTCTGATTCTAACTGCTCTAGAACAAATTTTATCTTAAAATTAAACGTAAAAAATTAAAATTAAACCTATTAGGTTACTTGAAAAATTATCAAGGTCAACCATTTTTGGCTTACAAACCTTAATTTAAATAAAACCTATTTAAGCTAAAATTTAATCGAGGCCAAAATATTCACTTGCAACGTATTAATTATTCTAATTAATTTATCATTATCTGATTAGTTCCGAACGTCGTACCTTAATTTGTTAAAAATTATAAATACAAAACGGAACGATCAAAAAATTATTAGTGGAAAAAACATCGTTGTCCCCCCCTCTTCGGATGGGCACTTTTCGGCAAAAAAGAACTCATAAAAGTAAGTCAAAACATTTCAAAACTTAAATCAAAACATTTCAATTTTTCTATTCAAAGTTAACAAAGCCCTATACTTACTATATAACCCGATACTTTAACCGTATTTTGATGCAGAACAATGCACACATGTAAGTAAAAAACGAAAAGTAATGTAAAGTCCTGCCGCCACTGAGGTGGCGGCAGGAAAAAGAAAACTCATGTTCATAGTTCGTGTAGTTGTGTCGTCGTTTTATTTCTTGAACGGCCACACGGCAGTAAACATAAATAGGACTTTTACCGAAGTAATCCAATTCCAAATTTAAAATTATGTTTTGAGTTATATGCAGTGACTTTTTTAATTTTTTTTATATTTTTTTATTAAACATTGTTTTTAGCTGGTGATTGTGAATACGAAGGTGAGGTCCACCTGAATGGGACTACATGGCGACTAGTCTACGATCCGTGTGAAGTTTGCAGGTTTACGATCTTTTTTATTTGTTTTTCATGTTTTTTGTGTACTTGGGATGGAACCAATTAATTTCTTTCTCGAACGGATTGGAATTATTTAATCCTAGGTTTAGGACTAAACGAGTTAAAATAAGTCAGCTGCTCAGTTTTAGTCTGAACCTATGCCTAAACTACATATCACCTGATTAATAGGATTTACCATGCAGGTTTCATTTTTAGTGTGTATCGTTATGAAAAGCAACCCGCTAACAGTTAAGTCCGTGCAACCTGGTGGTTTAGGAGTGACCAATATATATTATTATATTATGCTAAAACCATTTTTTATAATATTCAGTGGTTAATGGTTACGTAATACCGTTCAGTAAAATTGACTTATTCAATTCGGTAAAGGACCCTTATTTTGTTGAAATGTAACCGCGTATTTTGCTTGAGAGGTTCTTGAGCTTGATTGTAAATTTTTTTCTTTTAGTTGTTCGGACGGTGAGGTGTTTTGCGACATTGAATCGTGCGACATCCAAACTTGTGGCGAGAACGAAGAATTGCGAACATTAGATGATGTCTGCTGTCCCGTATGTGTCCCTTTAGGTGAGCATATCGGTCGGGGTAACAGCTCCACCTACTTATTTAGTGGCATGACTTCTGCGACTACTTGCTGTACTCTTGATAGTCAAAATCTATTCTTTTCGAAACGAAATCATGCTTCGTTTTCTGAAATGGTGAAACTATTTTTTGTCAGACTTAAAGTAACAATCGGTCAACTGCATTTTTGGCGACTTTATTAATGTTTAACAAAAGATATGCAACATCCGCCTTAGCTTATGATTTACGTGTAAAATTCGTTTTTTTATAATGACTTTCTTCACCAGTGTGTTGAATGTGTTAATTGTAATTTGGTTGAATACTTGTATTTATTAATTAATATTTTTCCAGGAGACGAACCCACAAATGGAGAGGTAAGATTACTCCTTATTTTTACGGATTAGCTTATATGCTGAATATAATTTGTTAGAAATTTATTTCTCAATACTTCTACTAGAAATGAAAAGCGTGACGGTATAAGAAAATTGAAATAATTAAATTAAGTCAGCTGCAGGAAAAAATTTTGAATACATACTTAAACGTTAAACTACTATAAAAATAGCAAATAGTATTTTTTAGCTAAATTTCAGTTGTACTTTTTCGGATATTACACCATATTATATGTGTGTATAATTTAATGTGAAGTTAATAATAAATTGTTTTAGCCCGCTATTGACAACGAAGAAAGAGTAAGCGACTTGGCTATAATTTCTTAAATTTACTTCGACAGTCTGCATATATACTATTAACTGACCCCTCATTAATTATTTTCTCATTCGAAGCTTTTTCGCAAAATCAAATCTCGAGACTCTCTTGGGAACTCATTTAATTAGTACACACGACTTATGACTTAGGATCAATTCCCGTAATACCTACCAAGTGTGAACCAGGCTTTACACAATGCTTAGTACAAAGTAACGGCTAGAGGTGACTTAAATATTATCTTGAAACTGTTTATACATTCTTTTTCAGTTTTATAGTTATAAGTTTATTTATAGGTTTGGTATATATCTTAAGTTTTACAGATTTTTTATAGCCTTCATTTTTTAGGTTTTTATGGAACAGTGCATTGAAGCGGTGTTGTACTCATTTATCACTTTTACAATACTGTTTTGTGACTTCGCGTACTCTTTTGTCACCCGTTTTAATGTCAGTTTTGGCAGTACTCTTTTGTCTCCCTAACTGTACTCATGTGTCACTTTCTGTGCTCATATGTATGTCCCTTTCCGTAGTCTGATGGACATTACTTAATTGCCATGTCAAACAATGACATATTGTGTTAATTGAGATTGCATTCGCACACCAAATACACAATAAGTGTAGGTTATAGCACGATGTAGAGTGCACTCAGTAATTTATACGCACTGTTACGTGAAGCTCCAAGTGCATAAACGAGTGCGCGCAGCGCACGAGTTTATGCACGCGGGCTTCACGTGCCAGTGCAAATGATTCCTGAGTGCATGCTACAAAGTATTATAATGTACTTATGTTATAACTGTTTTGAAATAACAGTGCAATAACTAAGATGCACGCCTACAGCAGTGCTATAACTAACTTATACGGCACGCTGTGAATCTAGCAGCGTGCACTTAGTTATTGTCGTTAGTTATTGCACTGTTATTTCAAGACAGGTATGATATAATTGACCTTATATCATACCCGTCTTGAAAAAAACAGTGCAGTAACTGACGTCAATAACTACGTGCACGCTGCTAGATTCACAGCGTGCATCTAGAATCTAAAGTCTGTCCAGAAATTGCTGAACCCTGGGAGAAAACATGTGGCGTGATATTTGTGACTACTTACCTACTGTACTCTTGGAGCTTGCAATTCGTTCTTTTAGTAATGAAATCACGTTTCTTTTTGTCTCAGGGTCCAGCATTTTTTGTCAGACTTTAGTTATTGCACTGCTGTAGGCGTTCATCTTAGTTATTGACTTACTGCACTGCATTTTTCAAAACAGTTGTAGTGTGCACTCAGCATTTATGTATTCGCACTAACACGTGAAGCCCGCATGCATAAACTCGTGCGCTGCGCGCACTCGTTCATGCACTTGGCGCTTCACGTTACAGTGCGTATAAATTACTGAGTGCACTCTACATCGTGGTATAACTTACACATATTGGCCTCAATTGATACTTTGCTGATGTTTTTATGTTTCTGAAACATGTATCCTACATATTTTACCCGTTTGGGTTTTCACTTTTTGTCGAGATTTCTTAGCTGCTTGTTTTTATTTTGTTGCTACATATTTCTACCAGTACCTATAATTTTATGCTCTCATTTCATTGATTGATAAAGATATTGAAACAGAAATAGTCCAATGTTTCGATTGTGTTCAGCACCTACATAATTGGTTAGCAATTATGTGTTGGGTTACTAACTGTACTTGTACTTATGTACTAACACATATAATAACTTTACAAAGGTTTTGTTCTGGGTCTACGCTGACCGTCGTGAGCATGTGATAAAAAAGTACGCATGTTACAAAAGAGTACGCGTAGTGACAAAAGAGTACTCTCGGGGAGAAATTAGTATAGCGGTCAATATTGGAAAAAGTGGTAACAAATGACTACTGGTAAAAAATGAGTACTGATGAGTGGTGACAAACGAGTACCCAATCATTGTAGCAGAGATATACTCACCGTAGGGGAGCACTTTTTCAGAAAAATATTTGTTCGTCACTTTCCGGCCAACCTTGTCACTTTTCGCGGCGGGTGAAGCTCGTCGTACGCCGTCGAACAGGGAACGTTTTTTGCACAGTACTGTAGCGTATGGTTAAATTATATTATGAGACTATAAAATTATAATTTTATATATATATATATATATATATATATATATATATATATATATATATATATATATATATATGTTATAAAATGAGTTTCTTGACCAATTGTTTTTTATTTTCAGGGTGAGCCGGGATTACAGGGACTTCGTGGCCGTCCGGGTCTGCGGGGTGATCCCGGAGAAGACGGGGGTAACGGGGTTCCCGGAGAATCGGGACCTCCAGGGGCCGAGGCTGAGGTAAAAAACAGACTTTAAATAGCAGGAAGGAAAAATGGGGGACCTCAAAAAATAGGGTCATTGGGGGGCGTCTAGAAAATCAGAGCAAAAACGGAAAGCTAAAATTTATTCCAAATTGGGAAGAAAATTGAAAGTAGAGACTGACATTTGTGTAGTATTTCTTTTTTGGGCAAGTTTTTGGGTACCCTATGGTGCATGAAAAAATTTCCATGCCTCGACCCGTAAGCATGAAGCAAAAGTCACATAAGGTGACTTCTGTTGCTAAATTTAGGTAAATATATCTATTTTGCTTTTAAAGGACGGGCCGAAAATTATCAAAATCTGACAAGGGTCATTAGCTAAAACGTTTCTAGTCAAATGATATTAAAAATTAACTAATAGTTTTATTATTAATGTAAAAGCGTTCGCATCTACTGTTTTATTTTGATGTCAAAGTAGCATAATGTGTCCTTGTTAGGATAATATGCTTGTAAACTGAATAAACAAACAACAACAACATAAGGCAAACCTATGTAATATTTTGAAACTGTCACATAGCAGTTACAACTTACAACATTATTCGATCTCCCGCTGTAAAAATATTTTGGGTTAATATTTATTCATTTTAACAAATTATAATTAATAATTATTAATTAATTATTTGGATATTAATATTTTTTCAAATAATTTACTTGATTTGTGATTTCAGTGGAAAGGCGCGGCTCAGTTGACAGCTGGTCAAAAGGGGCCGCCAGTTCAGTTTTTGCACGGCAGAGTGGTCAGTCTCATTCTACGGCTTACTTTTTCTCTTAATTTGTGCCATTTTTAAAACGGATTAAACTGATTAAATTAAATTTTGTTTTGGTGATTGTTGTGAATTAGAAATAGGGCCTACGAGACTTAGGGGGCTGTGGTGTAGTAGTTAGCACTCTTGTCGTCGTCGCGAACGGCCCGGGTTCAATTCCGGACGCCTTCATTTCTTTTTTTTTCTTCGACATTGGGGTCTCCTCTATCTTTCAACATAATAACTTATCTCAAAGTTGGGGCAGTTTTAAAAAAAATCTGAAAGTGCTATAACACTTATTGGCACAGCAGTTGCTAATTTATTTTTGGTTATTATCATTGAGTAATTAGCAAGACAAGTCTTAAATTAGTGTGTGCATACTGCATACATAGATCCATTTAAGCCCGGTTCATACCTGTCCTTGTCCCTGTCCTTATCGTTTTGTCCCTAAGTGATTCCAAGGAAACTACTTGGACAAATAAGTTAATGTTTAGCACGAAGAAAGTCTGGGTCACATACATATTGTATGCAAAAAATTATCGAAAACGCTTGTGTAAATTTTCCGTAGCATCTGACTGAAAATTTGTCCTTTTCCCTGTCCTTATGTCCTTAAGGACAAGTATGAACCGGGCTTAAGGAATAAGCCTTGTGGACAACGATTCCAGTTTGGAGTCCTGGTTTATTGTGTTTTGCTAGTAGTCAGTGTCATTCCTTAGCAGAAATATTCCAATCTGACTAAACTTAGGTCTGACAATAAATTGCTGAACCCTGCGATAAAACAGTGATGTGATTTTGGTGACTACTTGCCGTACTCTTTATGTTTGTTATTAGTCGTTCTTTTCGTAATGAAATCGCATGTTTCGTTTTGTTTCAGGGTTCAGCAATTTTTGATCAGACTTTAGCTAAAATATCATACAGTATTTAAGAATGTTGCTCCTAAACCTCGCAGATTTAACTGTATATAACTGTTTCGTAATTGTTTAAAGTCAAGGTGCTCAACGATTTTTTTGAAAAGTAGTTTTGAAAAGTACACTATTTGCGAACCATTGGTCAAGAAAAATAACTGCATTTGCAGACAATAAAACGTTGATGAAATTTGAAAAATTGAAATTGGGACTTTTCATTTTGTTTTTTACAGACACTTTTTGTTTTTTACAGGGACCTCCTGGCCCTAGAGGATCTCCGGGTGATATGGGCCCTGTGGTGAGTTGTTATTTTATTATTTTGTTTTATTTCTCAATCTTATATTATATTTGAACTAATTAATTAGTTTACTGGGATTAAATGAAATTAAAACTGCTTTTTTCAAAAGATTTTTATTTAAATTTTGCTTAAATTAGCTCATTTGCTCATATCTTCAAAATTAGAGCTATTTAGCATGAAGTATTCCTGATATATGTTTTGATTTTTTCCTGGTGTATATTATTTCTAATGTTTTTAATTTATTTTTTTATTTACTTATTTATTTTATTTATTTTCAGGGCCCGCAAGGATATCCTGGTCCCCCAGGTTTGCCTGGGGATATTGGACCTCCGGTAAGTTTTTCAACTTTGAATTTTGATCTACCTTTAATCTATTTTAGTTTCTGTTTCGGCTTTTTTATTTACTAAGTTTACTGATAACTTTTTAATATATTTTTCATATTGTTAGTCTCACTTGTAGAATATCATGTCATGTTTGTCAGTTAATAAACTCACTTAGATGTGTTGTAAATAGGAGGCCTATTCACACGAGGGCACATTTTGCTCCCCGGCGTACGCCATGGCGCATGAGCGGGCGCACACGCACACTTGCCTAGTGCATTGTGTGAAATAATGCAGCAGGCAGTGTGAAAATAAAATGCGCCATAATCATGCGCCCTCTCATGCGCCAAGGTGTACGCCATGCAATGGGCTCACTTATGCGCCCTCGTGTGAATAGGCCTTTCTAAGTATAAGCCGTTCATGTTGCAATCCAAAATAGGCGTGCTTCGCTAACTTTTCGTAAAAAGCTTTGCAGTTCAGTGTTAAAACCTTGACCCTCAAAAACAGTTTACTATAAGCGTATTTGTAAATTTTTGTGTTTTAGGGTCGTGGCGGACCTCCCGGACCTCAGGGACCTCGCGGGTTTCCCGGAAAAGATGTAGGTTACGTGCAAAAACTGCAGAAAAAAAGAAAAAAGAATGTTTTTTCCTGCATGAATATTCAGTGCTGATAAATCCATTTTCATTTTACTAGTTTACTACAGGTAAATCTAATTCGTAGTACATAGAGTCCTTCAAACTATATATGGCAGTATTACGCAAAAAAGTATGCGTAGGTATGAAAAGCTAAAATTATTTAAAAAATACCTAAAATTATCTAAAAGTATAGAAACAGTTATTAAATAATTGTTTCAAAAAGTTTCACGTCTAATACAAAGCATTTATTATATTACATAGTTGAATTCGGTATAACTGGTTTTTTGTGTAACCTATGAGCTACATAGCATAGTTCTGACTTTTTTTGTATTTTTCTGTTATTCATTTTTTGTTTTTAATTTTTTCAGGGCCCTCCTGGTTTGGACGGTATGCCTGGAGGCAGAGGCGCAGTTGGACCTCCCGTAAGACTGGCTTAAGTTTTTAGAATTTTTTTAGTTCAGGTTAGTTAGTTTTTTTTTAAATAAGAAGAAACCCTAAACTAAAAATGGTACTTCGTACAATCAAAAAAATGGTACTTTGATTGTACGGAGTCCTAGTATGTACGTAGGTTAGTATTTGTACAAGTTTGGTCGCGTTTTGTTCTGCCTGGCTTGAAGAGAAGCAGAATCTTTTTTGTGGCCGATTACAGCTGATTTTTTTGTTTTAGGGCTGATTTTTTTATTTTCATTTTATTTTGTTTTTTTATACTTTTTTGTTATTTTTTTATTTTTAGGGAGCTCCCGGATCTCCTGGTTTGCCAGGACTGCCCGGCACAAAGGGTCATCGGGTAAGCTCGCGTTCATGCGTAAGCATATCATAAAGCATATTACTATACCTATTATATAGTATTATATAGCATATTACAATATAACATATTAATGCAGTGGTAATACGCCAGATTTTATATGCTATCAAGCGCACATAACGGGATCCCATTACGTGCGTACTCGAGAGTCATGAAATTCGACCTGTGTGCTGATTTCTGAGTAAAGAAGTAGTAAATGAGGTTGGTCCGCGTTTTTTATAAAAAAAGTTTACATGTATTTACAGTCGTTTTCAAATGAAAATAGATTTGCCCGACGCCATTTCATCATCCGACGCGTCGGATTGCAGCATCCGTCGCGTCGGGTGACATCATCCGTCGCGTCGGATGACATCATCCGACGCGTCGGGTTTCATCACCGAGCCCGTCGGATGACATCATCCGACGGGCCTGGCTGGGCGTCGGATTGCATCATAGAGTTGGAAATTGGAGAGCTTGCCGGAAAAATTTATGAGGGTGACTCCTCAAAGAGTTATGCGAAACTTTTATAGTTTATTTTCATATGTTGATTAATAGATGTTTCTTGAAATATAAGGTAATTTTATTTACCGAATTCTGATTTTTATTAGTTATAGAAACTAAGCAATAAAAAAAGGTAGCATTCATAATTTGCACTGAAGCAGCCACCCCTATTCAAAACTTTAGGCCTGAATTTTGACAGCTAATTAATCACTGGCTGGCAAAACTCTAGGCGTCGGATTGCATAACCGAGGGCGTCGGATGACATCACCCGACGCGTCGGATGACATCACCCGACGCGTCGGATGACATCATCCGACGCGTCCGATTTCATCACTAATCCCGACGCCTAGAATCTATTTTCATTTGAAACCGACTGTACAAATATATATTCCCAGGCATTTTTATTTTATTTTTTTATATTTAATAAAGTAATATTTTTTGTATTTAATAATAACTACTCGTTGTCAATTTGCACCGTTTTTTATTTTAGGGTTTTGAAGGACCGCCCGGTTCGAAAGGGGAACAAGGTGATCGTGGTGTGAAAGGCGAGAAAGGATTGTCGGGAGAAATGGGAGTTCCCGGACCACAAGTATCAGTCACTTACTACTAATAAATAATTTGTTAATTAACTTATTTAATATTTATATTATATTAATAAATAGATAAATAAATGAATGTAATACCAAACACATATATTTAATATATAATTAATGTATAAAGGCGGTGAAAATCAGCTGCCTAAATTACAGTACGATCGAAATTACTTGCTACAGACTCCGGAGTCAAAGTGTAGTCGGAGTGACTCGATTAAGGAGTTAATGTACATATATATAGACATATAATTATGTACTCTGACTCCGGAGTACAGTGACTCCGACTCCGACTCCGCTATGACTCCGGAGGTCCGTAGCCAACTAGCAAGTATGTAATTTTGGTCGCAACTGCACATAAAGACATGTGTTTAGCTCGTTCGGCAACATTATGAGGTAGTTTTGCCCCATGCTGATCTTATACACTGCTAGTGGCGTAATGTTTCCTGTTACAATAGCCGTTGAAACATGTTTCGTTTATGTTTCAGGGTCCCCGAGGAAATCCTGGTGAACGCGGTCCGTCGGGTCCCATGGGTCCAGCTGTAAGTTGAAGAACTATTGTGAACTCTCGTAAAAAAACACTTTCGTAGGATTTCACTATGGAGTTTTAAGCCACAGTTTCATGATTTTTTATAATTTTACATGCTGAACATGCATACTGTACAATGTGTAAAGAACCCTGATCGGACATTAATGTTTGTAATACAGTATACATATACTTAATAACTAATATTTGAATACTTATACTTAATAACTAATACTTAACTACTTATACTTTATGACTAAGTTTATTATAATTTCAGGGTCTACGGGGGGCGGACGGCGTTACAGGACCCACTGGACCTCCCGTATGTTTGGCGAATTAGCATTGCATAACGCATATCGCATAATGCATAGCAATTGCATAATATTGTTCTTACAACAACAGTTATTTCTCGTAATCTTTAAAAGTAGCCGATTACGAATATCGCTTTATATTAGTTTTTCAGGCTGTTGTATTTTTTATATTTAGTTTTCTTTATTTTTTATGTTTTTAGGGTGATCCCGGCCCTGCCGGTCCGCCAGGATTTCCAGGAAACGTCGGCATGAAGGTACAAAAAATGACTTTTTTCAAATTTTGTAATTGGCTATTGTAGCTCTTTTTACTTTGACTACAAACTTACTTCTCACCCATTTTCAAATAAAAATAATCGTTAGAATTTTCTGAAAATCTCAAAATGGTTATGCAAGTGAAATTAACTCACATACGTTTAATCTGTAAAGCATCCTATTGTGTTTCCAGTCTTAATATCTGTTTAAAAATTGCTTAACCTTGAAACAAAACAGGTGGCGTTATTTTCACGACAACTTGCTGTACTTTTGCTTATGAACTATTATTTTCAGAATTGAGCGTGTGCTATCGTTTTGTTTCAGGACCCAGCAACGTTTGATCTGACTTTTGAGTTTTTTTACTTTTTTAAATTTCATTTTGTCTGATTGTTTTAGGGTGACAAGGGGGCGGAAGGTCCGAAGGGGGGTCCCGGAATTCAGGGTCCCAGGGGGGAACCCGGACAGCCAGGCACGCCGGGGGTGCCCGGTATTAAAGTACGGTCATACTTAAGCCTACTTTTTTGTTACTACCGATTTATTACCATTTGTGAAAGAAGATTAGGGATAAACTTATTGGTTTTACACTATATTTATTTTCAGCGTCACTCACATTAAATAAATTACAGCATTAAATCAGTGCATAACATAAAATTATGTTTTGAACTTTAGTTTAGGTAAGTTCCTATATATCTGCCTTTTTTTAAATTTATTCGTGCAGACTTATTCATATAATGTTTTTGTTGTCTAATTTATCTAATTTTTCTAATTTTCATTTATTTTATTTTTATTGTCGAATTTTTTTTGTTTGTCTAATAGCTAGCCTTATGTATTACCGATGCAGATTTATCTTATATAAAATGCTATAACTCGTGTTACAATGTAGACAGGGAAGTTAATTAATAATTAAATATATAGATGTTTCAAAATAAACATGGTGCGTCAGTGGCTTGCATTTTTAAGGAAATTTTTCAATTTACTACTTTAGAAATTTTTATGTTTTAGGGTGAATATGGTCCCATGGGAATGCGCGGAGAAAAGGGTGACAAGGTTCGATTATGGTTTTTTCTATAATATGATTCAGTTAGTTAATGAGTTAATATTAGGTTATGTAATTAGTAACGACTAGTAAGTAGTAATGTACGACTAGTGATGTTCAGACTGATTTTTTGTCAAAGAATAAGATTAAAATAAATTAAATTATAAATTGATTTTTATGCCCGCATATCCTGTATTTTTTTAGTTTATTGGGTAATCTTATTCGGTTGATTAATAAGTTCAGATTTAGGTTTTGATCGGTTTTTTGCTTTTCGCAGTAGTTAATACAAATGCATTTATACCAGATTTATAAGTTGAAATAAATGTACATAAGTATGTGTGAATGAAGTAAAAGTATTTATGTAATTGTCAATGTGGGTAACTTAAGAAAACACTAACACGTAAAATAATTTTTGTTTAGGGAGTGCCCGGTTTTAACGGCGCGCCAGGATTGCCCGGGCCAAAAGGGGGCAAGGGCGAAGAGGGTCAGATCGGACCAAGGGGAATCAAGGGGGACCAGGTATCCCACTTTCAATTTTTATCAAAAAAACCATTAATTATTGCTGTTTGTCGTACCAAACTGAAGTCCTTGCTTCTTGCTGCTTGTCAAACTAAACTACAATTCCTAGCTTCTCTGCTGATTTTCATTTCCTGACACTGTTTGTTTTTTACTGAATAGACAGAAAAATGACTGTTTTTACGCTTTGAATTTTTTTATTAACATTAATTCATTTTCACACAACTTTACTCCAAATCAATGTCATGCCATGTTTTTAGGGTCCACGAGGCGAGCTTGGGTACAAAGGAGAACAGGGTCCAAAGGGGCTTCCCGGTCAGCAGGGACTTCCCGGACAACCCGGCCCAGAGGGACAGCAAGGAAAGCGGGTGGGTTATACTGTCTTGCTGAAGGCTATTGTTAAGTGAAACCAGCTTTGGGTCCTGGGGGTAAGCGCTCTGCGTTGGTCTGAGCTTCTACTCAGGGACTCGGTTAGCTTCTGCTAGACTCGCCAACTACTGGCGGAGCTGGATCTCGATTAGCTGCTGCTAGCTCACCAAACACAGGTTGAGCTATCCTAGTCAAACATAACGCTGAACAACTGCACGTAGAAACAAGGAACCGTTTACTACGCAGCCAGACAGCATAACCGCAGACAGCAGACTGACTACAGACAGACGTACAATGCAGAATATGCAAATTAGCTAGCCCAGAATTACGCAATGAAACTGATCGATCTTTATAATGCTAGGCTACGTATACAACAGCAAATACGTGTCACAGTTAAGTCATGTACATAAGTCATATCAAGAGTACATAGCTCAATGCCTAAGTCTTATAAAAAAGTCTTCTATACAGAGTGAGACACTATAGTCTGACCAAAAAGTGTATGTACGGAACTTCATTGCTTCATAGCAGCTTAGTCGTTTGAGGTATCCCCCATAATGTATATATCATTCGAAAGCATTTTTGATAGAAATTTTTATGAATGTGAAATATTTGAAAAAATTTAGAGTCAAAATTTTTAATTCAAATAAAATCGATTTTTTTCTGCCTATTTACAGAAAACCTAATGTATTATATATCATTCGATAGCCCATTCCATTCTGCGTCTAACGATATATAAAACATAACTATAGCATGCACCTGTCAAAAATTATCGATTTTTTTTATTTTTGATTTTTCCATTGAAAACGTCATTTTTGGCCCGTTTTATTCGCTGTAACTCAGCAAATACTCAACCAAATCTGACAAATTTTGCATCAATAGACGCACTGTAACCTCGCGCAGTCTGTGAAAGTAATAAAACTTCAAAATTTGATACTAAATTTTTCAATATTTGTCAGGTTTACAGTCATTTTTCCGCAATTTTAGTTCAAGATTAGTTAAAATAATTAGTACCACAATAAAGTTCAGTTCTTTAGCTCTCATTTGATACTAAAAACATGTGCTTTTGATTTGTTTGAGCAAAGTTATGCAAAAAATAAATCAGTATTCACAGAATATGTGTCGGCCCACAAAAATTTATACACGCATATCAGCGTGTATGTTTGAATGTTTGAACGCATGCACATGACATGCTCATCAAGCACTAATTTTTGACAAGTAATGAAAACAGCTATATCTTTTTGCTGCATAACTTTGTTCAATTCAATCAAATGCACATGTTTTTAGTATCAAATAAAAGCTAAAAAACTGAACTTTAATGTGGTACTAATTATTTTAACTAATCTTGAACTAAAATTGCTGAAAAATGACTGTAAACCTGACAAATATTGAAAAAATTAGTATCAAATTTTGAAATTTTATTACTTTCACAGACTGCGCGAGGTCCCAGCGCGTCTATTGATGCAAAGTTTGTCAGATTTGGTTGAGTATTTGCTGAGTTACAGCGAATAAAACGGGCCAAAAATGACGTTTTCAATGGAAAAATCAAAAATAAAAAAAATCGATAAATTTTGACAGGTGCATGCTATAGTTATGTTTTATATATCGTTAGAAGCAGAATGGAATGGGCTATCGAATGATATATAATACATTAGGTTTTCTGTAAATAGGCAGAAAAAAATCGATTTTATTTGAATTAAAAATTTTGACTCAAATTTTTTTCAAATATTTCACATTCATAAAAATCACCATCAAAAATGCTTTCGAATGATATATACATTATGGGGGTTACCTCAAACGACGAAGCTGCTATGAAGCAATGAAGTTCCGTACATACACTTTTTGGTCAGACTATAGTATGTGCTCTTCCTGTAAGCAGTCATGGCGCAGAATTCTATATATATGTGGCAGCAAGAGTACATAATTGGATAATATCCTCCGTATTATGTACTATTGGTGGCAGTTTTTACTACCTATTAGTGGTGTTTTCACCTTTTAATGCCTTCAACAAAAAGATCACCAAGATCACTTTTTTTGTTTTAGGGTCCACAGGGAGATCCCGGTCCGCCCGGTCAGCAGGGACCCGTTGGAGAACCGGTAATGTTTACAGAGACAAAGGTCAAAGGTCAAGGCAGTCCAAATTAGGTCACGCCTCGGTGACCTCTACCCAGCTGACACTAAAACCCTTTATTGTTTGAGGCGGATCGATGCTGAGCGCCATTTTGGTGAACAGTGCTGACAGGATGTAAATGAGAAATAAAGGCCTAGAAGTGGGGACCGTGGTGTAGTGGTTAGCATTATTGACGCCGACGCGAGCGGCGACGGTTCGACTCCCGGCACCTCTATTTCTTTTTTTCGAAATTGGGGTATTCTTTTTCTCTTAACGCAACATTGTTATCAACATTGTTTTATTCTATTTTAAGGGATCTATTTTATATTACAAAGATTTGTTTGTTGGTTTCTTTAAGGGTCCTGTTTTTGGTTTCTTTAAGGGTCCTGTTTTTTTATTTCACGGGTCTTGTTTTTTTTATTTTCAGGGGTCTAGTTTTTTATTTTCAGGGGTCGCCAGGAACCCGTGGCCTTCCCGGAGAGCGGGGGGTTGAGGGGCCAAAAGGACAAACGGGGGAACGAGGCGAAGCAGGGAAGCCGGGTCAGAAGGGGGCAGAGGTTAATACTATTGTTTTTTACACTACGATAGAAAATTATTAATTTTTTCTAAAATGCGAAGTAAAATATGACCACACGAACATATTTGAGATACATACATACTAAAAAAACGCAAAAGAAATATAATTTATCGATGTTTAATTATTTATTTAGAGATTTAAGGTGGCGCTCAGGGGAACCGACTTTGGCGTTTAATTGTTTTCAGCGATATTTTTGACAATAATATCTTGAAGAGAAGTTGTTCAGAATAAAAAGAGTTTTCATTTGATGTGCATATTACGCTAAAAAAATTTTTCAAATTTTTTTGACCATTTTTGTACTTCTAGCGAAAATTTAGTTATCGCGATATAAATTAATTACATATTTCACTAAAATGTGCGTTTTCTTAGCTTTAAATCGATGTATTGAACATGCAAATTTGTTGAAGCTTTTCTGAGCTATTTAGCCGCGAAAATAGCAATCCAAAAATGAATCACCTAAAAAGCTGATAAATCTTCCAAAATGTCAAATTTTTGATTTATTTTCTTAAAAAATTGATTATGGCTTTTGGTAACTTTTTTAACGGAATTATGCATTACTGGGAAAGGTCTAATTTTTGAAAAAGTGAAACGTGTGGGCAAACCTCACATTTTTGCGTAACGAAGTCGACTACTTTTTTTTTGATTTAGGTCCCTGCTGCCGATTGGAATCGAGTCAAAATTTTGCACAATGAAAGAAAAAATATAAATGCAGACGTCGAATTTTGTCGATTTTTAATTTTTGGCTCTCAGCACTTTTTGTAGCCGCTCAAACACAGCTGATTTTTAAAAAATCGATTTTTTGAAAAATCAATAATCGAAATTGAAAATCGAAGACTTTTGACGTCTAGATTTTTGAAAGATCTTTCGATCGACACCAAGATCATCAAAATCGGTTGAGATTTCGCCGAGCTAGGTCGAAAACAAAATTAGTGTGAATAGGAAATTTGACATGGTCATAAAATTTGACATAATTGCATTAAAGTGCTGAAGAGTACTGGAAATAGGTTTTTTTGAGCCCACTTTGACATACAATTAAAGTGGTATTGCTACTCATTGCATGAGGTTAGTTCCAAACATGACTTTTTTTGCTGAGCGCTACCTTAAGTGATTACAGACTTTTTTGCTTTGGAGGTATGTTTTTGTTTAGTAGTGTATGTATTAAAAACGAGGAAGAAATAGACTCAAATTGTACATATTTTTTAAATAATCGGAATCAAAACTTGTAAATTGCAAATAATTGTGTACTCGAAGTACATAATACATATGTACTGAAAGGTTGTCTTATGCCCGCTTCCCACTGCAGTTTTAAGGTTTAACGTAGAACGTGATGTGAGCATATTGGACATTTCCACTGCATATGTTTAAAGTTTAAGGTTTACCTATGTTTAATGCCGCTAACAATTAGTCTTTGTTAAACAAAGCTTTAATAAATGGACACAAGTTTTTTTAGTTAAGTATTTATTTAGGATTGATCTAATCAAGTATTAATTATTAAATCAAGTTTATGTTTCAGGGCACCCCCGGTCTTCAGGGTCCCAGGGGGATACGCGGAATGAGGGTATGTCCCAGCGTGGATTGTTTTTTAAGACTTTTTGATTTTTTAGCACCGGCTTTATCACTGTGCTCTCATACTTGTTCATGCCCGTAAGATGTTGTCCGTAAGCGTGTCCAAAAAAAATAAATTTAAAACTGACTATTTATTTGAAAAAAATTGTTGATTTAAAAATTCGAATTTCAAAAATTGTGGACATTCATAGAAATAGTCCTAGTTGAGACGTCAGAAGTTAATATACGTTTTTTGCAACGGCTGATGGAACTATTTGTTTTTGTAAATTTTTGAATGCTGCTACAGAAGGCATACCTCTCATTATGACCAGTATTTTTGGC
Source organism: Trissonchulus sp. WLG1_4 (assembly GCA_030248245.1). Lineage (NCBI taxonomy): Eukaryota > Metazoa > Nematoda > Enoplea > Enoplida > Ironidae > Trissonchulus > Trissonchulus sp. WLG1_4. The sequence goes on from JASANF010021097.1 coordinate 28,441, forward strand.
GTACTTTTTTATGTTTTTTTCGGAGTTGGTTGCTCAAATAGTTTGGTCTTTTATGAGAGTTTGGGTGTTGGATAACCCTTTTATGTACATCAATTGCGGCCATCGGTAGTTAATTAACTTTACAATGACATACAATACAATACTCACATTTATCCACATTACAAAATTTAATTACCTAATTTGATTTATTTTTTTAATTTTGCTGTTACAGGGTATTGTGGGTTTACCTGGTAAGGAAGGACCTCAAGGGCTGCAGGGCATTAAGGTTAGTTTATAATTAAAGTCCATTCCGCGTATGCTAAAGTACAGTTTAGTAGTCTGAGATTGGCTTGCTTTTGAATGAACAAATGCAAACTGCTTAATAAGAAGCTTTGCATTTATCGACTCTTATTGTACTCTTAATATACAGTTTCCTGAACGCAATTAATCTTCATTTTTATAATGGATTACTTAATTACTGAATTAATTACATTAATCTTTATATGTAAGTTCTTGGGTTTCGTAGCCTCAGCAGTCAGTAGCCGAATAGACTCGCTATCATCACAAGTAACACTATCTTGCAAAAAAAGTACGTTTTAGAGTCAAGTTTGTATTTGTGCAAAGTAATTGGCCGTAGTAGCAAAGTTTCTTTCACAAATTATATTAACTGAAATAGATTATCTAGATTAACTTCATAACTCAACATAGGATTAACGTAATTTTATAAAATTTTGCAAGCAAATTTTGATGACATTGCTTTAGATGCTCTGCAAAATTTCATAAACTTTTGTTAATTTAATGCTTTGTTACTGAAGTTAATCAAGTTAATCTAATCCAGTTAATAACGCCCTATGTTTTATTTTAGGGTGAATTCGGATTTCCCGGAAAGCAGGGTCCCCAAGGCTTGAAGGGAGAACAGGGGGGCCCGGGACCCGTAGGACCCATCGGACCCCCTGGGTCACCGGTTAGTCAGTTTTTTTAACAGGTTGGGCCAGGATGGCTAAAAATGACTAATTTATTTGAAATAAAAATAGTTTGTCAGAATATTTATTTATATATATTTATATTATTTATCAAAAGCTGAAGCTGATGAAATAAGTCTTTTTAGGAATTATGTCGATTAACTGTATTCGATAAACTCAATCAAACCAAGCACTGTGCTTGTTGTTGAAATGTTGCTTATCTTTTTGAATTATGGCAACCAAATTTACTTACCAGAGTGTGACAAATTTAGATACTAGATATTATTACAACTTAAATTTTACAAATTTTCAATCATACCAGTCAATCAAATGCCGGTTAAAATAAGGTTTCCGTCATTTTCATGCTGTCAAAAAAGTTTGAATTTCCAAAAAATGTAATAAAACATCTAAATTGATGAGAGCCCAAACCTATTTCATTTTTGTTTCAGGGTAAATCAGGAGTGGACGGAATTCCGGGGGTTCCCGGCGCTAAAGGTCCAAGGGTGAGTGTCAAGTGACAAGTCAAGTCAAGTGAAGTGACATAAAAAATATTGTGATTTTTTAAAAACTATTTCATTTGAAACTATTTGAGACTATGAAAGTCACAAACTATATATTTTAGAAACCAATGAATTTTGAAATGCAGTGCGATAACGAGTTCTAATTTATAGGAAGTTTATTTGTATGATATTATGTACAATGAAATTATAAAATATAAATTGTTTTAGGGCGATCCAGGTAAAGATGGAGCTCCAGGGGTTTCTGGACCGCCGGGACCCCAAGTGAGTGTGTCGTGTTTTTTAGGAAAACACTAAACAGTAAAGGTGGAATGCATAAAGGCAGTCTTAACTAAAGGGCCAATTCCTTTACCGGATTAAACGGACTGGACTTATTTTAGTCCGAGGTTTTGGATTGGCAAATCGGGTTAAGCGGACTAAACGAAGTTAAAATAAGTCAGCGGCTTAATTTTAGTCTGACCCCATTCCAAAACTACCATTGGACTAAACGGATTTAACATGCACGCTTAACATTAGCGTGCATATTTAAGTCCGTTTAGTCCGATTAAAAAGCAGCGCGCTAAAAGTTGAGTCCGTTTAATCCGGAGGTTTTGGAATGGCATTTTTCAGCATAATTTTTAAACCGTCTAGTCCGATTAAACCTTTAATACGGTAAAGGAATAGGCCCTCAGTCTTGCTAAACGCGTCTAAAGGGCAACGTTCTAACCTATGTAATACGTGTAGAAATTTTCGGTACGATGTCTAGGTAAATTACTTAAATAGAACTTCTTAAACTGGTTTTAGGCTACCTTTATACATTCCACCCTAAATGTTTATCTGTTTTATCCAAAATTGGATTAAGCTTATCAAATTCATTTTATTTGGTTTATATCACAACGTCAAAGCAGTGCAACCTTATAACAAAGCAGTCTTTATAACAATCTTAGGGCCTTATCCAAAATGGATTTAGCGGATCCGGATTTAGCTAAATCCTGCATTTTGGATAAGCGTTTAGGATTTAACTTGCCTGCTGAATTTAGCCGATTTATCAGATTTAGCGTGCGCTAAATCCAACCCTTATCCACAATTCCCTTCGGATTTAGCATGCTGGCGGATTTAAATTAAATCCTAAATCCTAAATCCTTACCCAAAATTCATTTTTTTGAATCCGCTAAATCAAATCCGCTAAATCAAATCCGCTAAATCCATTTTGGATAAGGGGGTTAGTGTTCTCTGTAGCAAGAGTACATACATGAGTTTTTAAGTAGTGCAGGCTGGTCCCACATGTTAGTTATGGCTTCAAGTTAGCAGTAGTACACCTAGGCTCCAAGCTAACACATTGGCTCCAGCTTAAGGCCAAGAGTACATTTCAATACCACGAGACCGAATTCGAGTCAAATGTTTCAGGTTCGTAGCGGTGAAAGTATTAGGATTCATGCTTACAGCCATATGTCCATTCTGTTGGCAAAACTTCAACATAATCACGCCACAGAGTGTTCTTGTAGACTATTAGGATAGACTGCATAAAGGCAGTCTGACGTTAAAACCAGTCTAAGGCGTTCTGGTTCAGTAATTTAGAACATCGTCTAAAAATTCTATACGCATTACATAGGTTTACAATGTTGCCCTCAGTAGACTGCTAGCAAGACTGAGCTAAGACTGCCTTATTGCATTCTGCCAATAGTGGCGTGATGGCGGCTGAACGGACATAAAGACTGTTAGTATGAATGGACCCTGAAAAGCGGGTTCCTCAAGAGCACATCCATTCATATTTCAGGGTCCCGTGGGTGAACGCGGCGAAGAGGGCCAGCGCGGGCCGCAGGGATTCCAGGGACTTCCCGGACCCTCGGGACAGACTGGGACTCCGGGCCGGGACGGCGAGGCCGGACCACAGGGACCTCCCGGAAAGGACGGACCCCTGGGACCTCGGGTAGAGTCTGGCGGCGTTGTTGCCGTTTTGGTTTTTTAGGAAGTTTTATTTTTTGCTTCGTTTTTCACTTGGTCGAGTTAATCCTATTGTCGTTTTAGATTTAGTTTTGTTTGGTTGCTATATTATAGCTGTAGGGATAAATTTAGTTAGATATTTAAAGAATAATAAAAATAAATGAACATCTGACAGACACAGAGTAAACATATGAAAAAAGTTACGCTGAAACTACGTTTTACAGTATGCAGGTTTGTACGTACAGTCACTTGCAAGCTTTTATATCTTGCTGAAAGGAGACTGAATTTGTCAAAATTGAATTGACTGATTTTTATGCTAAAACTACGCACTCACTATCGTACTGCTTAAATATAACTGAATTGAAGGATTAATCCATCAGGTTTCGTTTTGTTTTAGGGCGAACAAGGTTTTCCAGGCGAGCGTGGGGAGCGAGGCGAAACAGGGGCCGTCGGCTTGAAGGGACCTCCCGGCGAAACGGGACTTCCCGGCATTGCAGTAAGGGCCTCATCCAAAATTGAATTTAACGGATTAGATTTAAATTAATTTTGCTAATAACACAGCACAAATAGAAAATAGCTGGCTGAAATTTTGCCCTACATGGCTTACATACAGTATCTCGGTGTTTGCCAAGTTTCAGCAAATCACGTGCAACTCACCCTGCGTTATTGACGAAATAAAGTTAAATCTAATCCGATAAATCCAATTTTGGATAAGACTCTAAGTTTGGTAGTGTTGTAAAATTTAAGTAATGGGAGATGGAATCGATTCCCATTAGAGAAATTGGAAATCTAGTATTCGACCGGTTGCGTATATATAATTTTTGTTGAATATATATTTTAGATTGCTCTACGGTGAAAGTTTTTTTTAAAAAAAAGCTGCTTAAGCCTTTTTAAAAGAAAAACAAATCTGATTTAGTCTTCATCTCTTTACTTGTTATAATTATAATTAGTTAATTAATAATTAATTAGTTATAAGTTATAATTTTACTAATTATAATGTCATCCAGATTCAATTGCACTGATTTCATTTATTTCCGTACAGACATTAATTTATATTAAAATTTTTTACATATTTTTTTTTAAAATTTGTTTTTTTTATTTCAGGGAGTGAAAGGCGAGAAGGGCCAACGAGGAAAGCCAGGGAACACCGGACGGGAGGGTTTCCCAGGAAAAGACGGGTTGCCGGGACCGGAGGGACCACCCGGACCAAGAGTGAGTACTGAGCATACGTGGGCAGCTGACAAACTCTGGGGGGGGGGGGTGAGCCACCCGGGGGGGGGGGGGTGCGGAGGTGAATAACCCTAGACACTGGTGGGTTTGTCTATTGTGAAGTGGCAGTGGTAAACAATTTTTAACCAATGAGATAGGGTGCAAATTACATTCAAAGTAGATTGACCATTGTATATGCAGGGTTCGAAATTGAATGCCAATGCAAATACCAACTCAAGCTACCTACAAATTAATTGCCTGAGTTTGGAAAAATCTTTGTTCATATGATTTGTCCAATCGCATATTTAAAGAACGAAGCCACCCAACGAACAAAAACAGAAATCTATCAAATAAGTTTGATTGGTTTTTTGTTGTTTTAGGGCGATCCAGGACACCCCGGTCCGCAGGGCAGCGCCGGAAAGGATGGACTTCAGGTGGGCAAACTTTTAGTAACTTTTTTAAACTACTGAGATTAGGTTAGATTGATCAAATACGCTTTCCCACTTCTGAAATAAGAAATAAAAATTTTATTTTGTAAACTTCTATTAGATTGTCTCATATCCATAGCGGTATACTAGTGATTTAGCTTAGTCCTTGTAGTTTACGCCAGAACTCTTCGAGAATTAACATTATCACACCCAAAGCATCATGTGGCACCTCACATGATGAACTACCAAATTGGGGGCTATAAAACTTGACCAGCTTACCTATTTTAATCGAGAGAAACTCTAAGCATGAAAGAGTTAACTTTCTCCGTATATTTTCTAGCGGCTCATTCTCGTTATATTGGTAAGATCAGTGCCGTTAAAGCCAGTTTGCATTTTTTAGAAAATTATTTTAACCATGTCGTGTTTTTTATTGTTTTTATTGTTTTTTATTGTGTTTTAGGGTACGCCTGGCGAGCCCGGAGATCCAGGACCAGCCGGAATTCCAGGAGCAAAGGTTGTTTACAAAAAATGTCTAGCTGAAAAATTCAAATGAATTTTTTCAGTATATTTGTAATATTTCTTACTGTTTGTTTGTCTTAATGTTACTGTGTTTTATTGTGTGTTATCATCTATAGCGTGGATGTAGATAAAATCAAGAGTACATAATAGGAAGAGTATACACTCTTCCTATTATGCCTTCGGGCGTGCGTCCAATGCGGAGCGCGAAATAGCCCGTTTATGTACGGTTTTCAGGGGGGGTGCCCCCCCCCTCAAAACCGTACATAAATAAACGGCCTCTGCCAGGCATAATGGGGAGAGTGTCATACTCTTCCTATTATGTACTCTTGATAAAATGTAGATAAAAATAAAAAATAATAATAATAAATAAATAAAATTAAATGTAGATAAATTGTCCGCAACATGGGCTAGAAAAGCCACTCCTAAATAATTGTAGACAGCGTTGCGTCCTACTGTATCATGCTCCCACATTCTGAATTCTTCCAGATGCTTGCTCATATCCCAAACCCCATCTACAATTTAACTTTGATTTCATTATTTAAAGTTTTTTTTTATTTCAGGGAGAACGTGGTGACACCGGGATTCGTGGCGAGCCAGGGGCGTTGGGTTTGCAGGGTGATCGGGGGGAGAGGGGGCCGCAGGGAAAACAGGGACTACCAGGATTGCCTGTAAGGCCCGGTTCATACTCGTCCTTGTCCTTGTCTCTATTGTTTTGTCCCTATGCGATTCCCACAAAACTGCCTGGCCAAAAAAGCCAACGTTTTGCATGAATAAGGTTGGGGTCATTTACAGATCGTATGCAAAAAATTAGCCGAAACGCTTGTATCAATTATTCACAGCAGCTGACCAAAATTTGTCCTTGTCCCTGTCCCTGTGTCCTTAAGGACAAATATGAACCTGGCTTAAGCCTGGTTTATTGCCGTTGGACTTTTATTCCGAATTTGTAGTTATTATTTAGTCAGTCGTTGAACTTCGTAGCCAAGTTGTAGCCAACTTGTGGCAAGTTGTAGCCAGTTGTGGCCAACTTTAGTAGCCAAGTTGTAAACAGATCGTCCGTGCAGAAAGTTTAGTACAACCGTGGACCTCTGATGGTATGCTTTCAAATTAATAAAGACGCAGCTGAAATGATATATTCTTGAAAAACTTCATTAAAAAGGCAAAAAAATGATCATTTTGTACAGCCGGTATTTAAAAAGTTATGTAATTTGCATTAATCCAAGACTTTGTTCATGTCTTAATAATAAGCCATGGGGCAGCAAAATTTAAAAAAAATTCTAAAAACAGCTATATCCGCAACGTCACATATGCTCCACGTAGGATTACAGTAGCTTGATCATAGGCGGAGCTAAAGGCTGCTAAGCCTGATAGGGCCCAATCAGATACGCTTGGGAACCCATTTGGGTACTCATTTAGATTCCTTTTGGGCCACTAATGTGCAGCGCATGTGTTGTAAATGAGAATTAGGGCCTATGAGACTTGGGGGCTGTGGTGCAGTGGTTAGCATGCTTGACTTCTAAGCCGGCGGCCCGGGTTCGATTTCCGGCGCCTCCATTTCTAAATTGGGGTCTCCTCTTTCTATTCAGCACATGTACTGCGCTGCCAAGCTGGGCGTGTCATACTCTATGTATTCTTGTCACTACTTAAATATTAGAACTTAACTATTGTTTATTTATATTTCAGGGTCGTCCTGGGGTTGCTGGAGAGAAAGGCGCCGTGGGATCCCCTGGTGCCAAGGGGGAGCAGGGTGACGAAGGAGTGGCCGGAACTCCGGGGGAGAAAGGGGCTCCGGTGAGAACTTAATTCAGCCAATCACAATGGGCGTCGGTTTTCGGGCTTCATTTTGATTGGCTGATTTGCATTTTAGTGGTTTTTTTCAGTGTAAATTAAACCAAGGGCATACCGGATTAAAGGATTAATTTTAATCGGACTAAACAGTTTAAAAATTCACCTTAAAGTTGCCATTCCATAACCCCAGGATTAAACGGACTTAACTTTTAGCGTGCTGCTTTTTAATCGGACACGGACTAAATGGACTTCTTAACTATGCACGCTAATGTTAAGCGTGCATGTTAAATCCGTTTAGTCCAGTGGTAGTTTTGGATTGGGGTCAGACTAAAATTAAGCCGCTGACTTATTTTTCTCGTTCAGTCCGTTTAACCCGATTTGCCATTCCTAAGCCTCGGACTAAAATAAGTCCAGTCCGTTTAATCCAGTAACTGGCACTTGCACAAGCACAAGCACAAGCACAGGCACAAGCACAAGCATAAGCACAAGCACAAGCACAACGCTTGGGCGTTCACACTGGAACTTGCACAAGCACAAGCCGAGCCAATCAAATTAAAGCGCGCCAGTGTAACGTCTTTTCTATTCAGAAGTTTCGTTATCGTTTCAAAATTTTGGGCTAAAATTTTCGCAATTTTGAAACTTTCTCGTACATTCTATGGAAGAAAGAAAACAAACTATAAAGAGGGGCAAAAATAAAGCTAAAACGCAATTTGATTTTAAAGATGAAACGAACCAAAATTAAAGGAAAGAAAGAGAAAATGAACGCAATACATTCTTTAGTAAATAAGTAATAAGTAAGATCCATTTCGACAAGGGTTAACTCCGCAAAATCACACTTTTCCATTTAATTTTGCGCCATTTATGACTATACACAAACTGACAGCTGCAAAATCTCTACGCTGATTGGCTGTGCTTGTGCAAAAGATAAGATTTTTGAACAAGCGTTGTGCTTGTGCTTGTGCTTGTGCTTGTGCTTGTGCAGAATTTTCTGCAGTGTGAACCGGCTGTGCTTGTGCTTGTGCCTGTGCTTGTGCTTGTGCTTGTGCTTGTGCAAGTGCCAGTGTGAACCCGGCCTAATCCAAATAGTAACGGCTGCTGTAAGTATGAGTGTTTCGTTATTTAATGTTTCAGGGACTTCCCGGACTGTCTGGGCCGAAAGGAGAGCGCGGGGACAAGGGGCCGACGGGTCTGATCGGACTGCAGGGACTTCCAGGATCTCCTGGGATTCCTGGGGAACGGGTAGGGGCCAGATTAAGAAAATAGAGTTATCCTAGAACGGATTAAGCGGATTAGGTTTAATCGGCTATTAACTCAACTCTCTAGTTCAAGTAAGGTACTGACTACTGACGACTGAAGTGATAACCCATTGCAGTATAATCCACTAGCTACTAATCTAATGCCACTAGCTACTGTGTATGTGTACTAATAATGTACACATACACAGTACACACACAGATACACAAGAACATCTAAAGAGCTAAGATGTCAGTGAACTATCATCCAGTTAAAAACTTCGAAACTTTTGCTAAGATTTGATAAATTCAAGTTTTTTATTTTTTTATATTTTAGAGCGAAAACAGTTATGTTCTACTTTTATTTGTTTTGACCTAGTTTTACCTAGTAGTTAAGAGTACATAAAAGGATTAATCCTATTATGTAATCTTGGTTTTACGTAATCTTACTGCAGTTACTCCTAAGGATTTCTAAAATAATAACATCCGGTACACCATCCGTTAATTTATGTGGATTGCCTCCGCCCAGTTGCATTATTCTGTCCTCCTTTTTTGTTTGTTTCAGGGACCCCCCGGAAACACTGGCCCGGCGGGACCCCCTGGTTTGGATGGAATCAAGGGGGCTCTTGGGGACGGTGGACCCCCGGGTCAGCCAGGCCCCCCCGGACAACAGGGATTCCAGGGACCAGAGGGGCCTAAGGGACCACAAGGAGACCCGGGACCCATTGTATGATTGTTTGTAAAGTCTGACAAAAAATAGTTGCACCCTTATTTTAGTGGCATGACTTCTGCGACTATTTACTGTACTCTTGATAGTCAAAATCTATTCTTTTCGTAACGAAATCACATTGAATCAATCAGTCGAAATCACATCACGAAATCGCGTTTCGTTGTCGCAAGTGGTGCACCTAATTTTTGTCAGACTTGAGTTACATGACGTTTTTTAGTTTACTTTTTGCAATAAGGCCCAATAAAATATGTATCATTATCCTTGTCCCCTTCATTTTGTGCACAACTCTCTAATCACTTCCAAAATACTCTATGGCCAAATGCGGCACTTTTTGGTGTAAGAAAACCAAGGTCTACTAGTACGATGTACGAATATTGTGATCAGTATCAGATTGTGGCGTATTATTTCGTAATTTCGTCAGCTGAACGTCTAATACGGCTGTATGAATCAACAGTAATGATAAAACGCTAGCCGAAAAAATGTTAACCTTAATCTAATTTGTTACAGATTATATTTTCTTTTATATTTCAGGGACCACTTGGGGCCACAGGAGCGTCAGGGGAACCGGGTCCTTCTGGACTCCCTGGACTTCCCGGACCCAAGGGGGTGGCCGGAACACCCGGAACCAACGGAAAACCGGGGGAGAGGGGAGATCCCGGGATCCCAGGGGCGAAAGGGGCTGTCGGGTTGCAGGGGGAACCGGGTATTCCCGGACAGAGGGGGCAGTCCGGACCCCCCGGATTGGATGTGAGTTAATCCTTTTCTTTGTGAATTTTTCTAAATTGCGCAAAGTCCAAGCTATGGCTGGGATTTGATCCGCCGCCACAAACTGAGCATGCTTCCCAGTGACAACTCCGGTGGAACTGTCACGCCTGATCACTCGGCCACTGGCTCGCTTCACTCAAATACCTAAGGCATCCTCCTGAAGTTAATGTTCTGTGAAACATAAACCCCACAGGTTTCAATAGTATGAGATAGTGCTAATTGTTGCTCAGAAGCATTACTTTATGAATGAAAGGGTTAAGGAGGTGGTCTTGGATCTCAAAAGGAAGCTTATTTAGATCGACTGACGTCTATAGCTAGTTTTGACTGAGTAATCACATAACTTGTCGTTGTCTGCATATTTTGTTAAGTCTTTTAGATCAGTCGTAAAACATTGTAAGAAACTTTCTGACTTGTTAATCATAATTCTTCCCGTATTTTAACATGCCTAAACAGTCTAAACTACATAGCATATTACATTTCTAAATTTTGTAAAAAAATTTTGTTCAGAAAAAAATCAGCTAAAAGGTCCATTTTACCTGGCGTTGAAATAAATAAATCACGCCATTATATTCTAGGGCCAGTTCCTAAGATGGATTAAACGAATTAGATTACAATTTATTTGCCTAATCACTAATCTCAATGATGAGATAAACGTACAAAATTTTGTGCACAATTGAGAAATGTTAACATACGTTAGATGTAGAAATTTTTATATGAATTAGTCAATGTCAGGAGTTATTAACAAAAGAAATTTTCATCTAATCCGTTTAATCTATTTTAGGAATTGGCCTTAGTTTCATACAAAAAGTCTGTAGACGTGTGACCAAAATGGTAAGCCGCAAGTATGTTCTTTTCGAACTCCCTAAGCGAGCTATGACTTTTGTCACAATTATCATAATTCCTTTTTTGTTTCAGGGAGCACCGGGCAAAGTGGGACCTCCAGGCGCGCCAGGGCTGACGGGAGAGAAAGGGCCACAGGGAATTATGGGACCGATCGGACCCCAGGGACCACCGGGACTTCCGGTGCGATATAACCCCGGTCTATTGGACATTAGGGCTGATTTGTATTCGTCCTTATTTTCTGACTTACGGATATGTTATAGCGACACAAGCAGACAGACAGATATGTATAGAAAACTGAGTGTGAGATGCTATTATGTGCTCATGGTCACATAAGAGACTCAGACAACTATTACGTACTCTCGGTTATGTAAGAGTGAGGCATATGTACTCTTGATTATTAATGACTTGGACACTATTATGTACTCTTGGTCGTAAGTATTACAAAAAAGACTCCCAACTATTTGTTTCAGGGTTCTCAAGGGGCGACAGGCGAGCCTGGGCCAGCAGGCGAAAAAGGTCCTCAGGTTAGTATATATTTTAAGCCCTCACTTTGCCGAATATGTTATCAGATTATCATGTCACCCAGACGTTTTTTTGGTTTGCCATTTTGGGCATGACCTGAGAATATAATGTTTCATGATTTATCATAGAACTTAGGAATTACTTTTTTATTTAGGTTCGGAAATCTTTGGCAGTCAAAAAGTTAGTAGTTGACGATAGCTCTATGATCGAATTACCTCTGTCAATTAGGTTCAAAATGAATATGTAAATGATTGATCACAGTCTTTTAGTACTAGTTTATTTAATAATTAGATTATATGTTAATTATTATTTATTATTTATTTTATTTTAGGGTGCCCCTGGACCTCAAGGAATCCCTGGGGTACCAGGACCAATAGGAATTCAGGGAGCCCCGGGGGAGCAAGGTTTTAAGGGGGATACCGGGTCACAAGGCGCGAAGGTAGGACTGTGTTGCATAAAATTGCTGATTGCAGAGCTGCAATTATTGTGCAGGCCGAAGTTGCATTGAATCTCAACAAACCTCAGTATTTCTATAATTAACGGTGGACTACACCATATCGAAGTCACTGACGATTAGCTCAAACCTATTTAACTCAGGCTTAAATCCTTAAATCAGTTTAAGTCCGCTGCACCAATGAATGTTAACCTAGTTGCCGCTTAAGGTGGTAGTTGCGTTTTCGAGGTTTTTGTGATTTCTATGTAAACTTTGCGCCACCAGTACTCAAGTTATAAGTGACGCCTGAGCATGAATTTTTGGGACAGTACTATAAAGGTCAAAATCCCCAGGCATGTCTCTCACTTTTTCGAAATTTCACCTATGGACATTTTTAGAGGGTTTTAATTACTAAAAAATATCTTAAATTTTCGGTGCGTTTGCTTTTCAGCTATTTTCTCAGTAAATTGACTAGTTATCAAAAAAGTGGGGGACATGCCTGGGGCTTTTAAACATGTCAAAAACCTTACCAACTTTCAGCCCCAACAGGTAATCGTATGATTCAGAGCTGTGGCGCAAACTTTTTGTAAAAAATTGTAATATTTTGGAAATGACCTTTCTTTAGTCGCTTATATTGGAAACAAAATCACAGGTTAAATTTCAATGCATGGCATACATTTAGGAAACATATTGTTCTACCTAATGCAAAAGACCGCTTGTGATTTGAATTTGTAAACGCTGAGCTATGCCTTTTGAAAAAAACACCTAAAAACGCAATTACCCCCTTAAGTTAATGTTTAGATGAAACCTGAGGTTTTGCTTCGATTTAGCTGTGCTTCAAAATAATGATAAATGTACCAAATTTATTTTTTGAAGCTTTTTACGTGGTCGGCGATAATTATTGGTTGAAACTCAATCTTGCTAAAGTCTGACCAAAAATTGATGGACCCTGAGACAATAGAAACACGCGATTTCATCACGGAAAGAAGAAATTACAGCCATCAAGAGTACACTGAAGAGCTGCTTAAATTATGCCGCCTCTTTTGTCTCAGGGTTCAAAAATTTTGCGTCAGACAAAACTATTTCGTTAAAAAATGATTGATGATGAAAAATCAGTTTTTGCGTTTTTAGGGTGACAAAGGATTCCAGGGTATTCAAGGGTTACCAGGTCTCCCAGGAAAAGCAGTAAGTAACGGTAACTAATTATGTTACCGGTAATGCAAATTGACAAAAACTTTTCGTTTGAACAGTCACTTTTTCCTGTTGTGCCACAGCACAACAGGTCTCTAATTTTGATTTCTGGCGGAATACACTGGGCTTGTGGTACAATGTACGTCTGTGCGTTAGTTTGCTTTGCATATTAGAGCTACTGCGCGAGCTTCACATCATTGTCTAGTGCAAAAGTTACACTGTAAGCTGGAAAAATGTCAATGTGCGTTTGTTTAGTTCATATGTGTCACATAGTGCGCGTGTGTCACATTGCTGATAGTACCAACATTTGACCAGATAATTTTGTTGGCAGCATCTTATGAGCTTATTACGCGGCGGCCTCAGCCGCCGCGTATACACGATATTACAGCAGCAGAAGTTAACACGTATCTTCTGCTGCTGTGTATTAATGCACTGCAGAAGTTGGTAGGTTTGAAAATACATGTAATGTGTGTGCGTGTCCGTTCTTGGTGTGTGTTAATCTGCTATCTTAGTAAGTGTACAAGAGCACACATTTCCTACAAACACAAATCTTCACAGCGCATAGATCATCGCACAAGTGCAATGCTGGTTAATTTTGTATCAGAAACAATAATGTAACAAAGCCTGGCACAATAATGTTTCCCAGATTGTTATTAAGTACGTTAGAACCTTAGAACATGAAGTCTAAAAAAAATAATGACAAACCATGCAGTTGATGCAAGATGCAAGGAAAAGCAAGACAGACCATGTGGTTGCCGTGCTATTTGGGTTTGACGAGACGTCAACGTCAGTGCCTAATTTCGCTTTTCCACACAACATGCAAACTTATCAGCCGCTTAAAAGTTTATACTTCAGAGTGGACTCGAGTTTAGGTATTCATAAATGCTTTTTACAATAGTTACTATAAACAACTGAGTACTAAATATTTTAGCTAAAAAATGAGCGATTGCAGGTAAGTATTACTAAAAAAACGCGAAAATTATTTAATATTTGCAAATTCGACATTCCCTGATTAACTCTTTAATGCCCAAAATAGTATCTCTAGGTTTTTTATTTGTCTGTATCTCTCTTTCTCTCTACGTCTGACACCTTTTAGTTTTTGGCAACTGCTCGGGCTACCTGTTGTCGTGAGAAGAGATGCACTAAACCCCCATTTGATAGAGAAATAGACGGTGAATAAAGCAGAATGTGGTCGATTAGGGGTCTAAGATGCACCGTTTTTAAGTTATAAGCACTAAAAATTTAAAGTTTGTGAACAATTTACGCCGTAGCTGAGTGTACCTCACCCTAGAGTATTAACGCAGCAATGTGTGCCTGCCATAGTTGAATTCTAGAATAAACTACATTTTCCACAATCTGAGGACAGAAAGTTGACTGCCGAAGTTACAATCGAAACTCATAATATGGTTATAAAGAAAATAGGTACTACTTTTGAGATGAAAAAAGTCAAATTTGCACACTGCTTAAATAAGCATAGAATTTGTTGTGTGTAGTAACGATTAAAAATTGCAAACTAGTACAAAGGTCTACATTTCGAGAAAAACAGTTGAAAGATCCGCTCCCTAAAATAAGCTAGTAAAGTAGTACCGAACCAGATTTGGTAGTTCATCATGCGTATCTCACACTCACATGATCAACTGAGCACTAAAGGGCTAAGCTTAAGATTTTAAAACTAACTTGAAAGCACGATACAGCCACAAAAACATTATCAAAAGTGTTGCTTTAAAAGTTTTGCTGCCGCGTTTTATATTCGAAGAATATCCTCGGTAGTCTAACCACGTGTCACTAAAATCTAGGCATCAAAAAT
>JASANF010021098.1:0-60115 GCA_030248245.1 Trissonchulus sp. WLG1_4
ACAGTACCGTTTCGGTTCCTGAAAATTTTCGGTTATGGTTCAAAAAAACACGGTTCAATTTTTTTATTATGACTAGGTCGATTTTTTACGTATTTAAATTTTACAAATGTTTTTTACGCTTAAATCACTTTATATACGACAAAAAAAATCGTGGCTTTATCTAACATGGAACGTCCTTCGGTTTTAGCTTCCCACAAGGTTTAGAATCCGGTATGAAAATGTAGCCTTTGGGAATGTTCTTTCAGTAGGCAGTAGGTACACGGCTAAGGTAAGTATGGTTCAACCCAAACCGCGAGGTATTCACCCATCATTCACTCTTCTAACCCCAATGTATAGCGAGCAGTGTGATTAGCTGTGATTTGCGAGGCTACTTAAGCTCACACATTTTCACGAAAGTATCCTGGGCTATTAATCAGTGTGTCTTCCGAATGGGCCTAAATGGGGGCTCTGAAACCGCTTAACGGGTTATGGTCCTCCAAAGGTTTGAATCAAGCGCCTCCCCTAAATTCCGACATTTCATCCGTTAAGATTAGAACCATACATAGGCAGGTATATACATTTTCTTGTACTCTGTAGTAACTATTTAGTACTATTAGTGATTGTTTTAATAACTCACTGGTAATTAAAAGTCAGTGAATGACTTTTACAGTGATGACAGTGAATGAATAACTGTGACTGTAACTTCCTTTAAGGTCCGCTTCTCACTAGGCAAAAATAAAAATCATGTCTCCTATTTCTGCCCCTCAATGCTTAATTCTGTTATTTTGTTCGTATCGCTTATTTCTCTACCTGGCAGAAATCGTTTAAGTAGGTTTATTAAGTTGAAAACGGGGAAGCGCGAACGCAGCCCCTAACACAAAAATGACGACGTGGAGTTACCCGCATTTGGGGCAATCCTAGGGGTCAACCGGCACGGAGTGCAAAGCACCGGCCTCGCCCTACCGGGGCCCTCTTCTTGATCAGGGCAACCCGGCCGTCCAGGTAAGTTTATTACACATAGTGGTTTCCTATATATATGACTTGTGAAACATTAGCAAACGGTTTTAGCAATCAAATCCTATTAATCGTTATATCTTTATGATTAACTGATAACTTTAGATTCTTTTCAGTATAAAAATACAACTGCGTAACCTCAATGCAGAAAAATTGTTTTTAGTACAGATTACGGGTGCTGTAGCTTACAATTATTCAAACCCTAAAACTAGGCGCCAGCTAGTGCACAAACTTGCAGTTTGAAATTGACTTATTTTCTCCAGCAACGTACAATAAACTTCCAGTTGGTAAGTCAGAATATTAGGTCTGGTAGTTTGGTACTGTCTTCAATTTTAGTTGCACTAGAAAGTGTCAATTTACTCACTGTTTGTAATTTACGATGGTAATGTCTCAATGTCTCAATATCAAATATAAACAAAACCAAAATGTCTCAATAACCTTTTGCAATTATTGATAGGAACAGTTGGTACTAAAAGGTACTTTTTAGATAGTTTCTGCTGTCTAAAGCCAAAACGTTTTATAAAAAGTTCCATTTTGAAGCTTAGATTACAAAAAATTAGCGAAGTGAGGACTTGTCCCAATGAAATTCTGCATATATTGACACACCCACAAGTTTTGACTAAAGTGTAATTAAAATTCATCAAGTAATTTTCTTTCCAAAATGAAACAAAGCAAAACAGTCACACCGATTTGAAGCCTTCAGACTGTTTTGTCTGGAATTCCAGTCGGTTACTCTGAATCCCAAGCTCGTCACTTTTGAAATTGAAGTCACCGAAAAATATGTGCTGTTCCGGTTCTTTGAAGCCCTCAACCCTTTAATGCACTTTACCAAAAATATCCGAGTACACACGTTCGTATGAGTTTCGGTTTGTTTGTTTGTCAGTCAAAATTCGGAAGTCAGACAGTTTTGTAATGCTATATAATCTGTCTGAGTATGGTTTTGGGTTCGGAACAACGAAGACTTTCAACGCATTTCACAGTAACTTTGGGCTTGAGGTAGAGCCTTTGTAACCGTTTACTTAACGCTAACGGTAACGAGTAAGTCAGGAATGGAGTTTTCAGTGTAGCTGGTATTTATTAGCTTTTTAGGACACCGTTAGACTTACCAAAATAACTAACAAGCGTATGTAAGGGTCGATTCATGCTTGAAGCCTTATGTTCGATCAGCCGGTGTCAATGTGTAAATTTTCCTCCGGTGTAAATTTTCTCTCTCGCAAAATTTACACCGGGGTATATTTTGCATGGGGAAAATTCTACCATTCATGTAATTTGACTGTTTTGACAGTTTTTAATAGATTAACACTGGATTGCACCAAAACAGAATAGCTCGAGAATAGGAATAGCTCGAGAATAGCTCAGGAATAAACTAAGTTTTCATTGCACCAACATTTAAGCTCGAGAATAAGTTATTCTCGAGCTATTCTCGAGAATAGTTATTCTCGACCTATTCTTTAATGGTGCAATGAAATAGTTGGTGAATCAAACATCGAGAATAACTATTCTGGAATAGCTCAAGAATAGGAATAGCTCGAGAATAAGTTGGTGCAATTGGCCGTAAGATAGGTCGTACTTCGTAGTCAGTCTCGTATAAGAAATAAGCGCCACCAAAAATTACGTAGGTATGTTAGGCTTTTGGGCTTTTATTGTAAAAGGTCCAAACAGTTTATGACAAGGTTTAGTAAACGGTACAACAGGTATCTGCCAGCATAAAATCATGCAATAATGGACATACTATGCTATTATTACAAGATAAACAAATACAGTAAAGAATATTTTTTTAAAAAGGAAAATTATTATTTGTACCTGCCAAAGTACTTCCATTTACCTCCCTCATTAATATTAGAAAGTACTTGCAAATTCCTCCCTAGTGACCTTTGTGTGACCTTTGTAAGTCTTTACTCAATTGATGTACACGGCTGATAACATGTCCGCACAATATTGTTAAAATTAAAGTAATTGAAACTATAAAAGAAAGTATAAAGAAATATCAAACAATGCGACTCAAGTGTTACCACGAACGAAAACATTAATTACTCGAATTCTCAATTTAAACCACCGTTAAAAGATTATATTTTTACTATGCCACCTGTTTTTGTGTGATATGGTGTGTAATGACGGCGTATTTTCATTCTCTCGACTTTCATATGCTCGACAAAAATGTAACAAATTTCCAAAGCAGCCCTACATTAGTTTGCGATTGATCGACTTTCGCATAGTTCGAATTATATCAAATTCAACATTAAATTTATTAATTAAATTCAATTTTAGATAAAATTTCTAATTCAAATTAATACTAAGAATAAATTAATTCAAATTCTAAAATTAGAGGTCACTAAGGTCACTAAGTGTGTGTGATGGTCACAAGCCAGCCGTATTTAGTATTTACATTACAGTAAAGGTCACTAGGGAGGAAATTGCAAGTACTCTGTAATATTAGTGAGGGAGGCAAATAGAAGTAATTTGGCAGGTACGAAAAATTACTATCCTTTTAAAAATATAAGATTTTGTAAATTAAATAAAAATTTAAATACGCCTTTGATCTTTTATCAAAAGCATGGTAAATAAACTTAGCAACTTTTTTCGAATGTCTCTATGGATTTTCGATCCTTTAAATATATATACTGACCAGAGATGCACGGGGGGAATCGGCGAGGGGGGGGGTGCCCGACCCCTGGCGGAAGGGGGGATGGTCCCTAGTTTTGGCCATTTTTCGGCGACAGCCGAAAATTGTTCAGCATTTTTCGATTTTCAACCCATTTTTGGGGTACTTTTTTGGCCGCAGGCGAAATTTTTTTGCAATTAGTCAATTTTTTACGCATTTTTGGGGTACTTTCTTGGCCATCAGAGGGGGGGGGGGTGAGGGGTTGAGGGGGGGTGCCGGATGTCTGAGGGGGGGGGGGTGCCCTTATGTGCATCTATGACATTGACCCTTCCTGAGATAGAATAAAAGCAAAGCAGTTTGAAAGTGTACTAAAATATTGAAACTTTACTGCGACAATGATTGAAAGATATATGTATCGGTGAACCTTACAAATAAAGTTAGGAATTTAAATCTGAGCTTGGTATAAACTCCAGTTTGACCGTTCTAGTCACATTCCAGATTTCCAGCTACCTAATGTTAGTGTTGCAGCTAGGTTCAGACGTTATGTCCGTTCGGCCAGCAAAATTATGAAATAATCACGCCACCAAAGCCCGATGATATAGTTGTTGTTGTTATTGAGTTTAAAAATGTAATAAAAAAACTCATACTTTCATACAGAAACTGACGTGATTTTATGACAAAGGCTTTCGACCAAGCCTTCAGACATTTTATCCAGCTACATCAGAGTTGGACGCGGGGCGGATTTTCGCTGCCCCGTCCCGCCCCTCGGGGATCTTGCCCCGCCCCGCCCCGGGGCACCCCGCAGATTTTTGTTGCCAACTATGACAATAGTAGTTTCTTAGCAGAAAATTTTTTATAAAGTCGTTCAGTCAATATTTCACTCATTCAAATCGATCTAGTATGATAAGAGGTGCAGATTATTATTCTCAAAACTAGGTAGCCTGGGGTAGTACTAGAATTTTCAAAAGGGGGTCGAACCTCGAAACTTTTTCCTCAGCAGTCATCATATAATGTATACATGTTGCAGCTTGCGGATGTCGAGGGGCGCGGCCCCCGAAGCAAAAATTTGTTGCACTTTTTAAAGATATGGTTCACATCGCAAAATGTGATTTCGTTCAATTCACTAATAAAAACCCATTAGTTCGGTTGCTCGATAGCGGCAACTTCCAGTCAAACTTTCCCCATGTCTATATTCTACCCATGTTTTTTCATGACGTATCTAAAAAAGTGATAAAAGTATGAGTGTCCATTTCTGCATAAACCAATGTCCACATTTGCATTACTTCAGGGGCGTAGCCAGGATTTTGAATAGGGGGGGAGGTCGCACCTTGTTCACTTCTTTTGCTCACTCAGTGATAGCACTTTTGAAATTAAAGTGAAGTTTTTAGCGATTTTAGTACTTACACACGCATTGTAAACGCTAGATACTAAACCCTAGAATTTTTTTGGCCGGGCTATAAAAACCAAGGGGGGACCCTTGTCGACAATTTCTTCAGGTTCCAGTTTTCGCGGGTCGGAAAATTTTTTTTCGACCCGCGCAGCCTGAAGTGGGTACCCACGCGTAGACCCACGGCTCAAATTTTCCGACCCAACCCAACCCAACCCGCGTCCACCCCTGGTCAAGCATATATAAACGTATTCGCAATTTTGCCATCTAAACTGACATATAGGACCTTAAAAAACGGTCAAAATATAGTTTAAGTTGTTTGCTGCTTGAGTAGCACAAAAACATGACAAATTCAAAAATTAAGTCGGTACAGTAAAAAATCGTAAATCCCCGCGGGGCAAGACCTCTGCCCCGCCCCGCCCCGCCCCGCCCCGCCCCGCGGGGCACCCCGCCCCGTGTCCAATTCTGAGCTACATATTATGTATTATAAAACCGTACGTTTCAATCAAGCTTGTGAACTCTACAGTCTTCTTAACAGAAATTTGAACCACTAGGTACTTTTGAAAAAATAATTTTCACCCCCATTTTGTTGCTGAGACCATATTTGCTCATACTGTAAGCTTTTGTGTTCAAAATTTTCTCCCAGCCAATTTACAGGACCCCAGCCAAGCAGGTGAGGTCTTTCCTCTTGGCTTTTTCCACGAGGTTAGCCGACCAGTCAGGTATATAATTTACATCAACTGCTGCTGGTTGTGTTGTGAGGGGATTCTAAGTAATTTTAGACTCCTTCACAAATATTTCGTTTCGTGCTCTCCGGCTCGCAAAAGGCCTGGCTTACAATCAAGTTCTTCATTTTCATACTTACTGTAGCGAAAATATTGGTCTTTCTATTGGGCTAGATTTATACGGCTAACTTACATATGAGGCCACATATATATTTTGTAACAATAATGTCCTAATTTTTTAGTAATTTATAACGCAGAACTGCTACATACCTGAATCTCACCTCGTTTGGACTTATATATTTTATATATATATACATATATATATATATATATATATATATATATATATATATATATATATATATATATATATATATATATATATATATATATATATATATATATATATATATATATATATATATATATATATATATATATATATATATATATATATATATATATATATATATATATATATATATATATATATATATATATATATATATATATATATATATAGATGCATTTGCTTTAGTTGTAGTTTGTTTAGGCATGATGGAACCTTTTTTTACTATGGGCCAATTCCTTTACCAGATTAAACGGACTGGACTTATTTTAGTCCGAGGTTTTGGAATGACAAATCGGACTAAACGGACTAAACGAGTTAAAATAAGTCAGCTGCTTAATTTTAGTCTGACCCCATTTCAAAACTATCACTGGACTAAACGGACTTAACATGCACGCTTAATATTAGCGTGCATAGTTAAGTCCGTTTAGTCCGATTAAAAAGCAGCGCGCAAGAAGTTAAGTCCGTTTAATCCGGAGGTTTTGGAATGGCTTTTTTAAGCTCAATTTTCAAACCGTTTAGTCCGATTATAATTAAACCTTTAATCCAGTAAAGGAATAGGCCCTAAAATTTGCAGTCCAAATGTTCATTGTTCACTAGGGTTGAATTTAAAAGTATTAGCCACGTGTCCCCCCCAAACCCTCTTAATCTCTGCTTTCAGAATTAAAGAAAATGCCAATATTGTTCAACATGCAAATGGGGAACATTAAAATTAAAAAAATAAAATTTATTTGTTTCATAACTTAATAACCAATCTGAAAGATGAGCTAGACTTAGTTGAAACAGAACGTAAAATAGGAGCGTACTGATTAACCTACTCAATTAATACCTCAATGAGCCATAATGGCTGTGTCAATCATCAAGAAGGACTTTTTATCAGCTTTATTTTTAATGGCAGCAGCTTCACTAGTTTTTGTGTAGAAAAAGGTTTTCCATCATAATGCTTTTAACTGCAAAATGACAGTTCTGGATTATATACTGACAAAAGGTAGATTGTCATTAAAATGTCGGTGCAACAAGTACTTCTTTTTGTCCGGTATTTTTAGTTCCGGCCCCTTTGTTTGGCTCAAAACTTACCCTGATTATGGAGTCACGATTCACGAAGTCATTTTATCCTTCTCACTTCTGTCACTCTGAAACTTCTGAAGTCACTTCTGAAACTAACCCAGATTTGTAGGCCAGATGTCTTAAAGCCAAACTATACTTTGTCTTTGGGTATACATAGGGATCGTTAGGGACAGAGACAACGACAGATTTTCGTCATCAGCAATGAAACAGTTAACATATGCAATTGCTTTAAAGTTTTTACATACAATTTTGACTAGACCATAACGTTTATCGTTCAAAAAATTTAAAAATTGATTCGTATAGCTTTATTGAAATGGCTTGATACAAAAGGATAGGATACCTAAGAAGGCCATATGAACTGCTCTTCAAAGAAACATTGGTCTTTGGTTATTGAAGGAAACTAAATACGACACTGCTTGGAATATGACGTTGCCGAAATTCACAACCGTTAGTTTATTTAAGCTACTAATCCTCCTACCTACCATAGGTGGAAGTGGGAGGTGGCACCTACACTGTGGCCTAGTGGCTGAGCAGATAATACTAGATCGGACTTGTTTTCGAAGAAGCTTTTTGTGGCAAATTAATTAAAAAAGTACATTTCAGCTGGCCCAATAAGGTTTACGATGGCCTTTGGCCACTGTACTTGAAGATGAATGCATTTGCCGAAAACTTAGCTTGTTTGAACCTACCTTTCTAGGAACGGAAGGAAGAGTGACTACTTATTTACCTAAATTTATTGCCAGTTTCAGTCGGCTGTGTCCCATTAAGGCCAGTCTCTATTTGATTCCAATAAAATTTGTCCCGTTAAGGCAGAAGTCCCATTAAGGCCAGTGTAAGTTTCGTTAATCTCATTTTAATTGGCGTTGTTAATATTGTTTCGTTAAGGCAGAGGTCAAATTTTTGACTCGTCATACGGTAGTTTATGAGGCTCTTATGTAGTTTGATATCAAAATCAAAGTAAAAACCGACAAATGAATATAATGAATACAGTGTCCGAGGTGCCACTTTGTCTATTATGTACTTTACTGTTGAAATCAAAGTGAAAACCGACGAAATAAATGCTAGTATTAACACAAACACTCAGTATAGTATCATTTTTGTTCAAATATGGCGGCGCAAACGTTTGGGGATGCTCGAATGGGCTTAACCAAGTATGGTGGCCAAGCTATACTTTTTGCTTCTCAGCTAAATGTTGGCCGTACAGCTTGCGCACAAAGCTTGAGCAGTCACATCCGCGTCTCCCCATTTTTTGGTGAAATTTCAGGCAGCTCATAATGAAATCCAAGTTCGTTGCCGTCAATTAGAAACTGGAGCCCAGCCAAATCAGCGTTTGCAGAAATACTGAAAATGATAACAATATTTTGGTTGCGAAGCATCAGTTTGCTAACACCACTGCAAATTTGGATATCTTAGACCCTAACTATGCGTTCCATATGGACCAATCTATTCTGCGTTATTTAGATACTATTCAACATTATATTGGTTAACTTTTCGTTGAATTTCAATTTTTATTATTTTTGTTTTTATAATAAATGCATTTACAGGCTGTATTAGACTCCTCAGTTTTCACCTTAAGTATGTAGTAGTTTGTTGGAGTCTGCCCTAATGAGACTGCTATGATTAGACATCTGCTCTACTGTAAAAGTAGACCTGCCTTAACGGGACGCTCCTGTTTCTGTTGTTGTAATAATAGTTCTGCCTACAGAACAATTACAATGGACATTTAATCAAGCAGTCAGTTTATCCTAGCATACCATGTAAGGCTCGATACATACTTACAGCCGTATGTCCGTTCTGCCGACAAATGACGAAATAATGGCGTCACAGGCGCTGACTGATCCACTGCAGTCTGCACTAGGCTGCTAGTGACGTCGTTCTGCAGGCTGAGCGGACATACGGCTGTAAGTATGAATCGAGCCTAATCCAGCAGTTTATCGTTAAGAAGTCTGAGAATGAGTACCAATTAAAATACAGTCGTCCATGTGCAGCAGCTGACCTATATAAAGAAAATCTCTGTGGCGTTCATATATCGAGCGCTATATATCGGAGATCAACGCTGGAACCAGAGTCTTGTTGGGATCTTCTATTAATTTTGTGTTTCAGTTTTCAGTGAAAGATCATGTGACAGGAAAGTCGTGTGATTTCAACAGATTTCGTCATGTAAAGTCACTGCGACACTTTCAGCTACAATTGTTACAATTGTAGAAATTGTAGAACTGTAGAAGTTAGTCCATAAGGTCAGCAAATCAGTGATAAGCTTAGGGTCGATTCGTATTTACAGCCGCATGTGCGTTCAGCCGGCAAAATTACGAAATAATAACGAAATAATCACGCCACGGCCACATGCCGATCTTATGCACTATTAGTGACGTCATTCTTTCGTAATTTTGCCGGCTGAACGGATATACGAAAACGGATGTAAGTATGAATCGAGTCTGAAGCTAGATCATCTGAACTACAAAATCAAAGGGTATGAAAAGTTTGTGTGGCGTAAAGAACTGAACTAGTCCAGCTAATCTGACCGTGAGTTGAACAGTCAACTTAATTGCTGCAGCTGTACTTATAATTTCGGCAATTTACCCCAGATTGGTTCTAATTTGATTTCATTTCTTAGAGTTCGTGACAAAGCTACATATGCTATACAATTTATTAATCGTCCATTTTTTGCTGATTTTTTCCAACTGCGTTCATGTTTTCACGCTTGAAAACGCAGCCTAGTTATGGAGTCCACTACTAAAAAATGTAGGTAACTTCTAGTCACGCTCAATTGGACACTGACAGTTAACTAGCAGGTTGCCAATTTAGGGCTCTTTGTTACGGGCGAGGAGGTATGTGCCAAAAGTTAAGTGGGTGTGAGTAAGGGTTTTTATCATTTTTTTGGCCTCTGACAAAGACCGGCTAAAGATTGATACGTTTCCTTACCTTTTCAGTTAGCGCGGTTGATGCTTTGCACAATACTTAAGCCAGGTTTTACTCGTCCTGGTTGGTCCTTGTCCTTATTGTTTTGTCCCTAAGCAACTCTGAGAAAAATATATGCCATGCAAAATGTCACATTTTTGCATTAGGTACAGCTATTTCATATTACAGTTTAACTACGAGGTAAAATTGACAAGCCAAAGCTACCAGGTAGGACGTATATATCAGAGACTGAATGTTAACGGAAGTTTCTTTCTTTTTGGCCTTCTTTTTCTTTCTTTCTTGAAAAAGTCTTTATTTTTCATTTTTCTTCCAACTGAAAATAATTTTTTCATTTTTTTCCAACTGAAAATAAATTATTGCTGTAATGTGCAAAAATGCCAAAGTGCCACTCAGAGGGGAGAAACAATGTGATTTCATGTGCTTAAAAATTCATTTTTCTTCCAATTTAATGTGTAAGTAGCTGTTTGTTAAATTTTTTTTGAAGAAAATTTAGCTTTCCGCGATATACTAATAATTTACTATATAGCCAAACGTTAGCTTGTACCTTACTGTGACGTGTTCATGTATCATGTGTAACGTACTGCGTTTTAGATGAATGGTTTTAGTTTTTTGACTAGAGCATCTAATTATGTAGCCCGTTATAGAGTTTCACTTAGAGATGGGACCAGTTTTATATTACAGGTTCCGGTTCCACCCGATTCTAGTGGAACCAATTTCATCTCTAATCTTGCTCTTCTGTTACTAAAAGAATATCGTGTACTTGAGTTAGGTCGTACTCTTCCAAATTTTTGGGTCTGTCGTATTGTCTCTGGTTCATGCCGCGGAAACCAAACGACCAAATGTGACAATTTTTCTTACAAGCAAGGTTGAACCAAGAGTGAATTCAAGCTGCAAATTCTAACTAAAACAATTCTGTAAGCTCTTCGCTGCAACAGATCAAACTGTTTTCCTTATTCTTGCATTATGTAATTCTATTTTCACTTTCTTTGTCGTTTTCGCTATTTCATTAATTATTTACTATTTTTAGGCACCAAAACCATTAACTTTGGGTGACATTAGTTTCATAGATCCTAGTCTAACTACAAAATCCACTATCATGCGATTTCTCATTTGCTGTCTCGCTGCGCTAATTGCAATGCAGTCTGTCTGTGACGCCTTTACGGCAATTTCCAACCTCATGGGTCAAGAGTATGGGCTGATGAAACGACCCGTCCATCAACCCTACTGGAACAAACACCGGGATATGCTAATAAAACGATTCGGCTTAGTGCCGGAAGCCGTAGCCTGGAACGATGCTGCTTGAAAAAACAGTTGAACTTTTTTGTGACAAACTTTTTCATACTGTAGTAGATGCGGCTGAAATACGGTAGTTTATTAATTTATTTGTAATGCCCCCTTATGTTCCCCGTAATAAACGTGACGTTGTGTTTTGAAAGAAGCAGTGTCCTAAAGCTGTGTTTCAAAGTTACCTTGTTGCCTTATGTGTGGCCACTGAGGTGATAAAAGACCTATGCACATACCTACTTCATTAGTGTGCTACAAAGTACAAGCTTGCGCGAAGGAGACCGTATGGGGCATTGTGCCGTGAGAGGCTGCCCCCCCCCCACGGATGTAGTCACTCTTGAAATTGACATCCGTGACCCTCCAAATCTAAAGTCCTATTTATCAAAACTAAACGTTCGTCGTTGAAACTGTTCGTCGTTGAAATTTTTGGATTGATCGAAACATTTTCAATGACGAATATAACACTAAATTATAGGACAAATGTTCGTCGTTGAAAAACAAATGCTCGTCGTTGAAAAATCAAGGGTGGATTAAAGGGGCGGACCGTGACCTCCAAAAATGCGGGGGATACGGCATAAACATTTTTGTTCCTTCTAGAGAAGGAACTATTGTTTTGAAATTAACTGCTCATAGCGTTTAACGTTACTGAGCAGGCTGCATAGCCAGTATGTTTTACGTGTATTTTCAGCTTGTAAGCTGCCTGCTGATTTTGGTCTGCGTATATGCAGAAAAATCAATAATCAATGTACACTGCTGTAACAATGTACTTTTTCAAAATCGGCACCGGGATGTTTCACCAGCAGTATATAAGAGCCATTAGAAAACAGTGTTTATCGCTTCTTCTTCTTAGAGCTGATTTGCTCATCTCAGATCATAGTGTCACTTTTGAGCCAAATGGCTCGTGCAGCGGGGTGCTTAACATCCTGCAGCACTTTTTTGTACGTACTACGTATTTAGATTAAGTTAGAATAAGCTAGTTATAAAGTAGAGTAAGAAACGAAGTAGGTATAGCAGCTTGCGGTAAGTATGGAATAGAGAACTAATTCATTTAAACCTGAAAGGTAGACACCGAGGAAGGAACCTTGCCCCTTTTGGGGCCTATTAGATTTTTCGTAATGGGTTTAAATGCACATTTTAGCAAGTTTAAAACAGTTACAAAACTCCTTAAAAACATCATTAAACCACAAAGTTGCAGGGGTCTGGGGGCGGCAGCCCCCAGAAAAAATTGAGAGATTTTTGGAAATTTTAGGCCGAATTTGGTCAACTGGAGACGTATCAGAAACTTTTTCCGAAAGGAAAATTAAAACAAAAGATGGAACGTCACATCAGACAGTGTATTAGACAAGTAAATACAGTACAATATACTCGCGTATATAGACATACATAGGTTTTGATGAAAGATTGTAACAAAGAAATAAGGAATAGTAAGCCACAGAAACGCAGGGATCTGGGGGCGGCAGCCTCCAGGAAATAAAATAGAAAATTTTTGATTTGTAGGAAATTTTTTTTATTTGATTTTTTTGAAAATTTTACGAAATATAGCCTGATTCGTTACGAATTTCGTAGATTTTCTTAAACCAATGGTTTAGCTCAGCTGAAATTTTAGCAGAACAGAGACCTGCTGCGCTGCAGGTTTGAAATTTCAACTGAGATAAACCATTGGTTTAAGAAAATTTACGAAATTCGTAACGAATCAGGCGATATTTCGTAATGAAATTATGTGCAAATCATATAAAAACGTACGTATAACCGTGGTTTAGTAAAACCACTTGTGAAATCCACCCCAAGTGTTCGCCGTTGAAAATTTTCGTCGTCGAAAAAAATGTTCGTCGTCGAAAAACAATTGTTCGTCGTTGGAATGCTCGTCCTTGAAAGTTGAAAAACAAATGCTCGTCCTTGAAATAATTTTCAACAACGAACATTGAAATAATTTTCAACGACGAACATTTGAACAGAGCTAGAGACGTCCGTTGAAATGTTCGCCGTTGAAAATGTTTAGATCAATCCAAAAATTTTCAGCAACGAACATTTTCAACGTTGAACATTTTCAACGACGAACATTTTGTTTCGATAAATCGGGCGCAGAGCTTTGTACGGAGATGAGCACCGCTCCCGAACGCGGACACGCCAAAGAATAACTATCTATTCGCGGGTTACCTTTACATACTTCACCTTTATCTTTTCCGAAACAAGGGATAACGGCATAGTTAGAAAAGGTTTAATTGCATAGGCAAACAATGGGGCACGTCATTTACCAGAAATATAGCTACAGCATAGGAATATAGACTGGCTAGGTACAAAATTTGGGGATGTAACCCACCCAAACTGTGAATGTACTGTTTGCTATGTATTTATCATCAAGCAAACTGCTGTCATTTTCCTCTGCCTAATTGTACAAACCTGCTAAACAGTAATTAGTGTCTTAGCTGTCTGATAATCATATTGACAAGATGGATGCTATTGGTACCAAAACTTGCAACTAAATCGAAAATAGACCTGGCAAAATATTTGTGACGCTAGTTACAGCAATGCAAAAAGCAAGCAAACGAACGAACGTCCGAACGCGGACAAAAAAGAACAGACCGTTCCTGTAATTCATTGTTTCATACTTTTGTCATACAATGTTTATTCAGGGTAGATTCATACTTACAGCCGTATATATGTCCGTTCTGCCGAAGACGAAATTAATAACGTCACAGGCGCTGGCTGATCCACTGCACTCAGCTGCTAGTGAATTCATTTTGCAGGCTGAGCGAACATACGGCTGTTAAGTATGAATCGAGCCTTATGATAACTGAAACGCAAGACTACTGTCTCTCTTTATGAGTCCTGACTCAATAGTTTTGTGGGCACCAGCTTGAATCGATTTCGAACTACCGATACTGGACATGACATGATCTCACATAGTTTGGAATATGTACCTTTGTAAAGCTAACACATAAGCTCAGGGGCCGTTATTTTGAAATTACCCATGGGGGACAGACAATGCCTAAAACCAATGTGATAGCTTCAAGGTTACCCTTAAACCCTGTGCTGCATGAAATTCCAAAAATGCACTAAGTCCAGTCATTGGCTGGGTTTTGCTCCGTCACCACAGACTGAGCCTGCGTCACAGGGGCAGCTTTGTGGCAGGACTGTCACGCCTAGCCACTTGGCCACCGGCTCGCTTGACTCGGACATCTAAGGCATCCTCGTGAAGTAACCGGTTCTGTGAAACATAAAGCCGACAGGTTTCACTAGTGTAAGATAGTGCAATTTTTACACTTATGTAACAGTATGCGGGAAAGGGTTAAGATTCGGGTCCGAAAAAGTGCTTTTACTTGTTTTGCAGCTAGCGATAATGTATCATGCAATTTTTTAACGGCAATGGTTTTAGCCTTGTTGTCAACCTTAATTTCACCTTTACCATTACCTTTACCTGTGGGTAAGGTATCATTACCTTTACCTGTGGGTAACGATAACCTACATGAGTTTACATAAGTTTACCCATGAGTAATTTTGATAGTACGGGCCCAGTAGATAGTAGCTGCGAGCGATTAACTCTTTCAGTTCAGTTCGTATTTAGATACTTGACGATTCTGAAGCCACATGTATTTCTAAAGACGCAAATATTTTCCAATAATTGTCAAGTACCAATGTCACAATAATATGAGGAAATTCTTGAAACTAATTTCATCACAATGAAATTCGTTTTAGGCGCAGATTTTAACAGTATGGCACGTACTTATTGATAATGACTTTTTGGAAAGAAAAACCTATTAGGCGATTTAACGTGTTGAAATTGAATAATCGGATATTAGACGGTCTAATTTGCCAAAGGAAGAAATAAATTTTGCAAAATGAAATAACTGGTGACATATGTCGACGATTTAGAACTGAGAAAATTTACAAATTTCTTTACGTGGAAAATTTGATCTTGAAATTTTACGTTATAAATTTTGGCTTAAATATTTTATTTGGTTTCAAAATAATCGCTCAATATAGAAAATTTGGTACTCAAAATTTTCAAAGTAGAAAGTTTTAGAAATTTACCACCAACTTTAAAACTGATTCATTTCCCACTCCTATAAATTTTCTTTAATAGTCTGAATTTATTGCGTGAAATAGGCAAAAAGCTTGTGCTAAAATGTGCCATACTGAGAACGTCAAAAGTCCGTAACCGATTTAACTACAGTAATCCTTATACAATTAAACTTTCTACAGTAAGACCCGTCCGTGCCAGGCAAGAATAATGAAACTCCGAAGAAGTAGGTATCAGAAATACAGGTCTTTGTTACTACAAAAAATGACAATCGAAATACGTTTTTTATCGATTGCGTAATTGGTTGGTCCGTTTTTGTATTTCTGGTGCGTATTTCTTCTTCTGCTTCTTTTCTTTATTTCAGACTGATGATAACCGCACCTAACCAAGAGTGCTACATAATAAGAAGAGTATGATCCTCTCCCTATTATGCCTTTGACTTTGCGTCCAATGCGGAGCACCCCCTCATTTAAAGACTATGTATGCACGATTTCGAAGGGGAAGGGGAACCCCCTGTTAATTCAAGACTATGTTCGGTTTTGAAAAGGGGATAGGTACCTGTACCTCTTCATTTAAAGACACTTACGTTTAAACGTTTAAACAAGTGAGCGTTTAAATGTTTAAACGGTTGAACAAGTAAGCGTTTAAACGCTTATAAAACGTTTAACCGATTATACATGTAAGTGTTTAAACGTTTAAACGTTTAACCACGTTTAAACGTTTAAACGCGTTTAAATGTTTAAACGGACTAAACGCTAAACGGTTCCAAAACCGCGTTTTTTTGAACCCGTAAACGTTTAAACGGTTCCAGCCCGTTTAAACGTTGAAACGCGATTAAACGGTTCAAACCGTTTAAACGTGCCCATGCCTAGTCGTTACTGTATATAATTTCATCTGCACAAAATACTGAACCGCAATCATTCTCTTGAGGATTACAATCAAATCGAAAATTCAATATAAATCGATTCATACATACTTCCAGCCGTATGTCTATTGATCGGACTAACTTATGAAACAATCCCAGTTTCTAAGGGCTTCTCATAAATTAATATCAACTAGATTAAATTAACTATGTTACCCAACTCTATAAGTAAACATAGGATTAACTTAAAATCATGAAATTTTGCAAGCAAATGCAGATAAGACAGCTTAGTCCTTTTACATAGTTTTATAAACGTTTGTGGATCTTATGTTAAGTTTTTGAAGTTAATGTCGTTAATCTAATCCAGTTAATATAATTTATGAAAAGGCCCCAAGAACTTGGGCCATGACAAAATTTCCAGTATGCCATTCCAGGTTGTATCAACGCTCAAGCGAGCTGTAAAATTGGCTCGTTTACAATTCAATGTATTGTCCGATGACAAATTAATCCTTTTATGAACAGATCTATGGCGAATTACCTCTGGTTTATTGGCGATTCTGCGCAACTAATCTAGCCAGTCAATAAATATATTTTAGGACTGAATTCTGAGGACAGATTTTTTACGTAAGGTACACTCTGTTCTTGAGATTAAATTTGCAAAGGTACTAATTTGCGAAATATATTATTGGTCAGAAATTAGTACCTTTTTCACGCTGATATGACCTCTCGGTGAGGTCATGTCACATGGAGGGGAAACGATTTTTATGAAATTGGGGAAAAATATTTAGGAAACGGAAAAATATTTGGGAAACTTCACCTAAACTTCTCTACATTCGTTTTTCACATGATATCGAAAAATATATGTACAAAAAATAACACCATTGTATGTTTTTTAAACTTTTTAGTGCAAATTATAATTTCAAAAAATCAAAATATAAGCTAGATTTTACTTATTCCACACAATTCTTTTGCAAGTTAACTATAAATTTAAAAAAAACTATTCAAAATCACTAAAAACCATAATTTCCAAACAAAGCCCCCCCAAAACAATGTTTCCATCGGAGCCATCTTTTCAGCACACCAGATGGGAACATTGTTTTGGAAGACTGTTGAATGACTCAAGGTCTTTATGAGATCAAGATCGAACTCAGGGGGAGGCGCGGTCGGTGGCCACTTACAATTGGAGCCGACAAAATTAGTCTAATAATAGATTCAAGTGTGAAATTTTGACACAAATATATAATTACCACTAAACACTGATATACAAATATGAGAAATTAAAAGCCAGTGGAAGACTAAGCCAATTACACTACACGCATGGGCATTTACAATATATTTTATTATTTCTATTCACGCTTTCTTTTCGTTAACAGAGCTGTTGTGTTCGCCAGTGTTTTAAGCCTGTTTCACACTTTAGGGAAAGTATAAAAATTTCTCGCTACAACACCGAAGATAGATTAAAGAAACCAAGCGCAATATAGCAGCTAAAACAGTAGAGATATAATGTTGCACCCCATGAAGTGACTCCGACTCATGGTACTGTAGTGTTTAATAACTAGTGAGCGCGATTCACATGGAACATTCTATCTGTACCAAATAATTTTGAATCAAACACTCCAAATCATTTTGGATCACACACAAAACTGCGTCATCTATTCACAACAAGTAGCCACCAAAAGGGGCATTATGTTCTTTCCCCACCCAGTGTCTACCTTTGAGATTTAAAGAATTTATACTTACTCTACCTAAGCTACGCTGCGTATCTTACTCTACTTAAGAGGCGATAAATTGGGGCACTTAGGTATATACTGCAGGTGAAACATTACGGTGCCGACTGCCGAGACTGCGAAAGCCTCCAATACTGCAACACACAACATCAATTTTCGATTTACATGCATCTTTGCAGACAAAAATCAGCAGGCAGCTCCAAGGCTGAAAAATATACACAAAATATGCAGCCTACTCAGCAGCGTTTAACGGTGCAAACCGTTAGTTTCAAAACAATAGTTCCTTTCCCAGAAGGTACAAAAAAGTCAAGAATATCTACGAACCTCTCATCCACCAATTACGGCGGCAACGTTCCTGGGGAAAATACGTAGGTAAGCAGTAAGCACTCTTTTGTTGGTCTAAAAGTCTACAGATATTACAAGCTGGACTACGGTTATTTGTATGAAATAGCCGACCATAGCTGCTGCCAATGCTGGATATTTATGCGATTCGCAAAATGAAGAAAATGAAAAATCAGGGCCCGATTTATCGAAGCAAAATGTTCGTCGTTGAAAATGTTCGTCGTTGAAAATTTTGGATTGATCGAAACACGTAATCATAGGACAAATGTTCGTCGTTGAAAAACAAATGTTCGTCGTTAAAAAACAAATGTTCGCCGTTGAAAAAGCAAATGTTCGTCGTTGAAAATGCTCGTCATTGAAAAAACAAATGTTCGTCGTTAAAAAACAAATGTTCGTCGTTGAAAAATTTTCAACGGCGAACATTTCAACGGATGTCTTGAGCCCCGCTGAAATGTTCGTCGTTGAAAATTTTTTCAATGACGAGCCTTTGTCTTTTAGAACATAATAATGTTCTAAAAAACCAAAGCTCCTCGTTGAAAAATTTTTCAACGACGAACAATTTCAACGACGAACTTTCAACGACGAACAATTGTTTTTCAACGACGAACATTTGTTTTTCAACGACGAACATTTGTTTGCTTTTTCAACGACGAACATTTGCTTTTTCAACGACGAACATTTTCAACGACGAACATTTGATGTTTCGATAAATCGGGCCCAGATGACCTAGTGGAATTCAACTTGCAAACTCTCGGTTACGAAGCGAACCCTCCATCACTGAGCTACCCTATACTTAGAGCCGTATGTCCGTTCCGCTGGCAAAATTACGAAATAATCCCGCCCCGAATAGTATATAAAATCAGGGCCCGATTTATCGATTTAAATGTTCTAAAAAACCAAAGTTCGTCATCGAAAAAATTTTCGCTGACGAACATTTTCGATAACGAACATTGTCGATGACGAACATTTTGCTTCGATAAATCGGAAATTTTCAACGGCAAACATTTCAATGGATGTCTCGAGCTGTGTTAAAATGTCGCCGTTGAAATAAATTTTCGATGACGAGTTTTTGTCATTTAGAACATAATGTTCTAAAAAACCAAAGTTCGTCATCGAAAAAATTTTCGCTGACGAACATTTTCGATAACGAACATTGTCGATGACGAACATTTTGCTTCGATAAATCGGAAATTTTCAACGGCAAACATTTCAATGGATGTCTCGAGCTGTGTTAAAATGTCGCCGTTGAAATAAATTTTCGATGACGAGTTTTTGTCATTTAGAACATAATGTTCTAAAAAACCAAAGTTCGTCATCGAAAAAATTTTCGCTGACGAACATTTTCGATAACGAACATTGTCGATGACGAACATTTTGCTTCGATAAATCGGAAATTTTCAACGGCAAACATTTCAATGGATGTCTCGAGCTGTGTTAAAATGTCGCCGTTGAAATAAATTTTCGATGACGAGTTTTTGTCATTTAGAACATAATGTTCTAAAAAACCAAAGTTCGTCATCGAAAAAATTTTCGCTGACGAACATTTTCGATAACGAACATTGTCGATGACGAACATTTTGCTTCGATAAATCGGACCAAGTTTGTGGCCTAATTTTTTTCTTATAATTTTGACGGCTGAACAGACAGTCGCTATAGCCGGCGATTACGACTGCTACAGCGCTAATAGCCGATTCGCACTTACCTAGGTAACCCATTCAGTGTTGTCTGTTCTCTTCAATTCTTATTCTGTGTGCAAGCCGTAAATTCAAACCGGCGATTTGCTGTGAAGATCAGGACAGTGGTTCCTATTGGAATTTTACACATAAGCGTAGATAAGGCTTGTGCTGAGTAAGTGTTGAATAGAAAGAGGAGGCCCCGATTTAGAAAGAATGAAAGAAATGGGGGCGCCGGGAATCGAACCCGGGCCGCCTGCTTCGAAGTCAAGCATGCTAACCACTACACCACAGCCCCCAAGTCTCATAGGCCCTAATTCTCACTTACAACATAAGGGTATGAGGTAATGTGCGAAAGTTAATTTTCTGTCACTTACGACCTCTGAAGTTGTCGGTGTGTAATTTACCAGTCACAACCAGAATTTCAGAAGCTTCAAATTCACCAGAACCATTCAAATCCAGCCAGCGTAGGTACATACACTTACAAACTCAGTCAGAAAATACAGTAACCCTATTGCCCCAATACTGTACGCGGCTGATTGACGTACGAGTGAATGTAATCGGACTCCCGTAAGCCCCACCCTCCCTTCTGTCAGCGCGGTCACAGCCTGACAGGGTGCATTTTGTTGTCATGTCTTCCCGGTATGAGGTCGGTTTCAATTTATGCTGTCCTAATTTCACTCATCTGTTCCGTGAATTTAGGCTAGAAACAGCCTGAACCTGTTTTGAATGATTAACTCATTAAGCGGCGATTTTGTAGGTATGTGTTTGTCCGTGAGGTTTTCCGTTGGTCCAAAAGCATCATTTTTGATGCAGTTAATTTTTGATGCAGTTTCAACCAGCAAAATTTTGATGCAATTTTAAGTTAGTGATTTAGGGATGTTTCAATTTTAACCTATGAAAAAGTGGCCTAAGTTTGTTTGTTTGCTAGACAGACCAATGCACGCTAGACTGTAAAATTTGCACAAAATTTCATTTCCTCAGAATCTTACTAATTTTGTAAAAAATCTTGTGCAAACGTTTGAAAAACTTTTAAGCTCTTGAACAATTTTGACTATCTACTATCTAGGTATGTATAGGTATATATTAAACATTACCTAGACACTAAAATGAATTCAGTTCTAATCATGTACCAAAAATAAAATTTAAATAATTATAAACTAGAATTCAACATTACATAATTATATATTAACTAGAACATTTCTTGTTACTTATTTTAGCTAAGAGACCTTCCGCTTCCATTACTGCTTCCTTAATTCTGCCCAGCTGATCTGATATTTACTTCTGTGCTTTTTCGCCATGTCACAGCACAGCGATATCGAAGACGAAATCGACATAATGACAGCCGATGATGATCAAAGTTTCGATCACCGCCAGGAAGCGACGCCAACCAAATCCTCAACTTCGTCACTGAGTCGAAACTCCTTCTGCCAATCGCCGATAGAACCTTATGTTCGAAAAAACCGTCGGAGGAAGTTGAAATCCCCGCCCGTCGATGAAACGAAAAAATGTCGACTTTCTGAAGACGAGCAGCGAGAAGTGCGAGAACAAGTGAACAGCCGAGAACGTAAACGCATGCATGACTTGAACGCGGCGTTAGATGGGCTACGCCAAGTCATGCCGTACGCTAACGGTCCGTCTGTACGCAAACTATCGAAGATTTCCACCCTGATTTTGGCGCGAAACTATATTCTAACCCTTACCAGCTCCATGCATCAGCTAGAACGAATGCTGGCCGAAAACAGTCGGGGTCAAAAGCTAGCCCCCGTGACCCCGGCCCCCCATGTTTCTGTACCCAGCCCCCTAGTACCTCCCATTTCGGACGCTAAACCAACCCCATATTTAAATCCACTGCGCTTGCCCACTCATATTCCCCCTTTTCCACCACTTGTCCCCTCAGCTTTTCGTTTGCCCGTAACCGCAGTTTCCTCAGCTCAAAACTTTGCCACAGCCGGTCAGTTCAGACCAACTCTGTAAGACGGTAAAACAGTGACTTTGGTAACGTGTGATAACTTTAGCGTATTTGTATGCTTACTTTTGTTGTACTTAGTTTTTTAGGAATTCAGCCTGTTTTATGAGCTTCTATGGGATTCACCCCGTTTCTTCAGCAAAAAATTGATATCCGTACTCACTTTGATGTAGATTCTATAGTTAACTGAACTGACCTACTAGATTTACGACCCTATGTTAAACCTTGTCGGTTTAGTAGCATTTTTTGATCAGTTGACTGCATTTTTATTGATGAGTTGACTGCCAAGTTTTGCAGAAGAGCTAAATTCTGGGGCGGGTTTTTGCCTCTGGCCAACTTTTGGGAATCCCGACCAAATTTTTCTGAATACTACCCCCCCCCCCGGAATCGACCAAAAACACCCTAACTTTGCACCAACTTTTGGGAATACTACCTCCCATACGAATCGACCAAATACACACTAAATTTGCGAATGTTTTCAAAACACACTAAATTTGCGAATGTTTCCAAAAAACATTGAAAAGTGCCATTTCATACTTTCTCCACAGTTTTCAAAACGGGACCAACGGGACCTCCCCCGGACCCTCGATTATAGCAGGTTTCCCCCCCCCCCTCATCCTCCCTCGTACACTATAATTATATATGTGCATCTGAGTGTAAGTAAACATAAGTTAGCGGAGGGAGAGAGCTATTCGAATGTTTTACAAATTAAAGACAATGTTGGGTGATTAAAACTAATCTGAGGAAGCGACCCTTCGAAGGGAGTGGCGGAGCTAATTCAGACAAAACTATCAGGCTGAGAGGGGGAGGGGGGGCTACACAGCAGCTGTGGGAATTATGTTTCGTGTGCAACTTTATTCACGATTCATTATTCACTTGGGTACAAATCGACGTCATGCTTCGTCGTTTAGTCACCAATTTGTGAACCTAATTTTCTGCATCTTGCTTTGTGGTTTCTGCCAATTATAATTTGTGCAATACTTATTAATGTTTATCATTCCATGTGTATATACTGCATAGTGCATACAGGCTCTATTAGTGTCCGTGTGTACAATAATGACTGTAATTTACACACAGCACTTCCTTAACTCTCCTTGACTCTGGCTAGGCTTAGGCGCAGTCTTAGGCAAATATCAAAGTACACCATTTATTCTAGAATGAATCCTCAGGTCCCGTGACGATACTCAATTTTGATTGGTTCAGAGCCTCAGGCAAGTGCTGTATGTAAGTAAACAATCGTACAGTACTAAACGCTATAACAATCTATTTGTGTGTACAATAAACTAAGACAAGTAACTTGTCTTGATTCAATTGCAATAGTGGTATCTCTTTTCCAAATTAGTTGACTAATTGTGCAAGTTCATTTCATTCAACCTTCTAAATTGGACATATTGCTTTTGAGCCCAGTGAAAATAAGTTACCATAATGCGCCATAATGACATAATTAGTTCATTGAGAAACAAGGGCCATATGGGGGGAACAATTTGCACCCCAGGATATCCAGGGGATCTATTATTGCGTAAAATCACTGAGTCACTTCAATTAGCACTCCAGATTACATTCATTATACAACTGGACGCATATTAG
Organism: Trissonchulus sp. WLG1_4; assembly: GCA_030248245.1. Taxonomy (NCBI): domain Eukaryota; kingdom Metazoa; phylum Nematoda; class Enoplea; order Enoplida; family Ironidae; genus Trissonchulus; species Trissonchulus sp. WLG1_4. The sequence continues at coordinate 23,509 of JASANF010021098.1, forward strand.
GAAATGACCGATTGAATAACATTTGTTTAAATCGTGAAGTCTTACGGTAAATTAAGGAAGGAGTATATAACTTGTCTGTATGGGTGGTTGTACAAAAAACTTATTCCGCCTGGTAAAATATCTCAAGAGGATTATGTACGTTAGCTTTCTTTCCAAACAAGCTAATAAACATGATGCAAGACTTTCTGAGAGTATCAAGACGTCTAATTTTAGATGTCGACTATTATTTGATTCAACAAGCCAAATCTGCGGCAAAATCTTCAGTAAGTATAAAGCATACACTTTCAAGTACATTGGCCAGAGGCCATCGTAAACCTGTTGGGTCAGTTAATTCAGTTTTTGTAAAAAAACGGATAATTTTGCAGCCACCAAAACTGCAAAATCTCAGTCAAAAGGTTTTAAATAGTGAAGTTTAATCACTGTATGTACTCTGCAGCCATTTTTACTCAAAAACTTTTAATTTCAACTTGGTCTGTATTTGCGTCACTTTTCAAGCAGGCAACGCTGTCAAGTGTCAACATTGGCACACACTGGAATTGAGGAATAAGTTTTACTGGATGTAAAAGCTTAAAATTGCAGATCTCAGTGGTTGAGTGGCTAGTGTGTTAGGTTTGTAACCATTAGGTCACAGCTTCGATTCCTAGTGCATCATTATTTTTTTGACTTTTGAATTTTCGCCTACCGCTGAACACCTACTGTAAGAAGACAAGTGAAAATACATACAAGGCATTTGGTAGTGACAGATGCAAATGTACGGTAGAAGACGTGTAAAACACACCCCGCACACAAGCACTTTAACGCTAGCAGTGTGTTTAGATTCCGAAATCAAAAAATCGCCAGTAGGCCACAACGGGTTGCCCACCGGTAAGGGACCCTCTATTCTAGGCAGAGAACCCTCTATTCTAGGTAGAGGACACTCTATTCTAGGCAGAGGACACTCTAATCTAGGCAGACGACCCTCTATTCTAGGTAGATGACCCTCTATTCTAAGCAAAGGACTTTCTATTCTAGGTAGAAGACCCTCTATTTTAGAAAAGATCGTCTATTTTCGGTAAAAAACCTGATATTTGTGTTCAGGCACCCTAATTGCTCACATAAACCCCAAAATTTCAATTTTGAAAGTGTCACCCCTTAGTACCCTAAGGTGGCCGTAGGGTGGATCCAGGGGGGTCCTAGGCAAAAATAAACCTTGGATTTGTGTTCAGGGGCTCAAATTACCCCTAAAAACACCAAAAGTTCGAAAATTGGACCCCTCAGGGCTCCCTAGGTGGGGGGGGTACCCTGAGGGGGCCGTAGGGGGGTTCAGGAGGGTCCTAGGCAAAAATAAACTTTTAATTCGTGTTCAGGGGCTCAAATTACACCTAAAAACACCAAAATCTCAATTTCGAAAATTTGACCCCTGAGGGCCCCTAGGGGGGGTACCCTCACCCTGGGGGGGGTCATAGGGTGGTCCAAGGGGGTCCTGGGTAAAAAATGACCCCAGATTCGTGTTCAGGGGCCCGCAGAGACAAGTTTTTGTCCAAATCCCTGACAAAAAATTTTTCAAGTTCACAACTGCTTCGCGGGTGGTCGGCAACCCAATTAAAGACCTGTTGGGCTGTGGCCCAACAGGAAAAAAACTGTAGCAGACGGTTCTCGGTGCAGTTTCATAGAAATAGTAGCCAATCTGCATTTCCTTAAGCCTAGTTCATTCATACTCGTCCTTGTCCCTATCATTTAGTCCTTGAGAAATTTCAATAACTTAGCCAAATAAACCATTTTTCCACGCGCAGAAAGTAAATATATATATACATACACACACACACACACACAGCGTTACCATAAGGCTCGATTCATATGTAGTTACAGCCGTTCGTCCGTTTAGCCTGCAGAATGACGTCAGTGTCACTAGTGCAGTGCATCAGCCAGGCGCATGTGAGATGTGACGTCATTATTTTGTCATTTTGTCGGCTGAACGGACATACGGCTGTAAGTATGAATCGACCCTTCAGGGGACAACAAAAAGGACTTACAGTAACAAGACTAAGGTGTGAATGTAGTTGTAAATAGACAAGAGTGGGACTCACGATTGGGTTCCGATGTTTCAATACGAATGTGCAACCTCGCAATTCCGATGTGCAACCTCTCATTTCAAAATGTCAAAGTGTCAGTTTTGAATGGTAGAGGTGTTTAATTTTAAAACACATACTCACTCAGAATCGAGCTTTTATGAGATATCTTTCGCAGTCGAAAAACTTATCATTTTACACCTCAAATTGTGGAAGTTGTACGTCGGAATCACAACGTTGCACCACGGAACGGAAAAACTGCCCTCAAAATCGGTTGCACATCGGAATAAAGAATAAACCCGGATTCACAGGTGTTTAAGGGGGTAGTGTCGCGAAAGCAGTCGATTTTGCGTAACTGTAAAACATTTTTAGACAAAAATAAGACTTCGTTCTTTATGCATTTTGAAAATATATGTTGAGGCAAGTATTTTCGTAAAGTTTCATCAAAATTGATGCAGTATACTGTTTGCAGTGAGGTCGCAAAATCGGAAAAATGACGTTTTAAAAACCTATTCACATTCGACTTTTTCGTCACAATTATCAACTTATTTGTTTAGTTTGTTTACATAAACTGAAAGGACATATGTTGTAGTTTATGCACACAAAATTTAGTGCGAATTGCTTGAGTGGTTGCGGAGTAATACTTGTTTGAACTGTGAAACTGTGCGTAAACAGTGAAGTACTCACAGCAATAATGATAAATTGTGAAAAATTTAGACGCTTATTTTAAAATCAAAAGAAAAACGAACCTTTATTTTTCTTTTTTCTTATTTGTGGCAAAAAACTGTGCGTCGAGACGTTATGTGTACTTCACAAGCTGGCCAATCTGATATCTGGCTTAATTTTTTGAATTTTCATGTCCTTATTGTGTGATGTCTGGCTTACAATCGGTGATTGGTTCAAGATATTGGTAGATATTGGTAGTCTAGTGTCTGGCAGTACTTATTTAACTCAGTGTAGCATTGGACTAGTTTCTCAATGAACGTACAAGTTCAAAGCAAAAAGATCTCTTTTTGCAACCTACAAAACTGTATGAACTTGTATGAGCAAAACTGCTTTCGCGACACTACCCCCTTAACTGAACCCAGTCTAAGTCGAACATGTGATCGTGTGAAATACATAAAATTTTTTTGAAAACGTTTAAGACAGAGTGTAAAGCTAAACACCTAACTGTGAATTTCAGTTCAGGCATACTTCCTGTTGTGTCCTATGTGTTTCAACATAAATCATGCAAACAGGGTGCAACTCAAACACAGTTATAGGTATTTTACTACAAAAACATTGGAAACTGATACAAGAAATCGATTACGAACAATAAATATATTTTACATACTCCATATACCAAGCATTGAAAACATAAAACACACAATTAGTAAACCCAAGAGAACAATAAAATTTTGGAAGTATGACAATGTTAGAGCCACGTCATTCTTTTATTTATCGAAATCCCTCTTTTTGTAGTTCAGACGTGGCATTTGAACGAACGTGACAACAATGAACAAACATGATCAAAACGTAATGAAGACGAGTTTGCATGTAGTGATAGCACAGCAAAAATAGTGAATGATGCAAAAAACCATGCAGGGACCGATTTATCGAAGCAAAAAGCTCGTCGTCAACATTTTCAACGACGAACATAACACTGAATTGGTCTTTTGGAGCTTTGGTGCTTTAGAACATAAAAAACGTTCTAGAAGACCAAAAAGCAGGTCCATAAAAAACTTTCAAGGACGAACTTTTATTCAAAAACATTTTAACGATAAACATTTTTGTCGTTTTCAACGTTCCACTTGGCTTCGATCACTCGGGCCCAGGACGAAAATGTTGTTTCTGCGAAGGTTATCGCCACTAACTAACGCCGAATTTGCTCTCTTCTGGAGTCCTATCTGCCCCAGATATGAAGACTTCAGCTCCCTTCCCTGTTTCCAGCTAAGTGTTCCCCCTAACCACCTAAAGCAGCAAACTGTAGACATTTAATATCTCTGCCATAATTAGCTAAATTACACGGTTCCACATTACCGAATGCGTCTCGACAATTAGTCATGCAATAGTGTGCAAAAAAGTGAAGACAAAATATTGCTCCCCACGTCATTTAGATTTTGTAATAGCCGTGTATCCGTTTATACCAAGTACACATTACCATCAATCCAAACCTCAACGGCATAATATTAAGATACTTGGGTGTCGACTTGAATGTGACTGCTACAGGTATATGTGTCTATACCTAAAGTCTAGCTCATACTTGTCCGCAAAACCAGGTTCATACTCGTCCTTGTCCCTATCGTTTTGTCCTTAAGCGATTCTAAGGAAACTGCCTGGCCAAATAAGCCCATTTTTCGTATGAAAAAAGTGAGGGTAATTGACAGACAGTATGCCAAAAATTAACCGAAACGCTTGAGTCAATTTTTCACAACAGCTGAGCAAAATTTGTCCTTGTCCCTGTCCCTGTGTCCTTAAGGACAAGTATGAACCGGGCTTAAGGGTGTCAGTTTGTCAGTAAGTAACTGGTCGCTCGCTGTTGCAAAAAAATGACGAACAAACAAATATAGCTGGTAACGCCTAATTTCTTGTGGGTAAACATATATGTAAGAGGAGTGCGGATGGAGTAACCCCCAAATGACGGGTCCAGGGGGAAAGATCCAGAAAATTTGGGCAAAATAGGGTAAAAATGGCATTATTTTCAAGAATTTTAAAAAATTTCGCAAAATTTCGGGTGTTTTGTTTTGGGTCACTCAGGAGGGAAAAGTCCCAAAAATTTGGCCGAATAGGCGCCACTAAAATTTTTACCCCATTAGATGTATGGTGTGTAAGATAGACTAGCAGATGCCTATAAATAGGGAAAAGCTGTATACATACATGGTGGGTTACATACAGTTTTTTTGAACTGACTTCCGGACATTACTTTCCGGACACAGACGCTGAAAAGTATGAACAAGACATAGGCAGCCTTTAAAGCGAAAAAAACATCACAAATAATAACAAAAACCCGGAAATCCCTTTAACATCAATCTTGCTCTGATTTATCCCCAGACTCTGCCCCACTTTTTTCCTCCTCAATTTTGCCCCCCTCCGCAGAATCCCCCTCCCCCGCAGTCCCGCATGGACTGGGATTGTGCGTTTCAGCATCGTCCAAGGGGGGTACATATCCGTTAATGCCAGGGTCAGGCTCATCGGTGAGGGCTAGGGTATCCGGTCGGGGAGCCTCGGGTAGAAATTCTTCATCCGGCCACAGCCGACTGAATTCTGCCTGAACCTGAAATCAATTAATACTGATTAAGAATTTTTGATTATTAATTTATTAATAATCAAATCAATTAATCAATTAATATTACTTAAATACTAATTTTAAGTTTTAACTTTAATTAATTTGTAATTCAATAGTAATCAATTATTAATTTTAAGTTTTAACCTTAACTAATTTAATTTACATAATCTTTAATTTAATATAAGCAAGAGTATATAAGTAATCTAATTTGAATCAATACTGTTTTAATTAGTCAAACAAATCACGAACTGGTGGCCAAAATAATGGCTGCAATTTTTATGGACTAGCTTACAACACTACATCCATGGACGGACAATAATGTGAATTCAGCTTAGTCAATTAGTTCTATGAAGAGTACATAGCAATAGTATTTTTTTATACAAAATACATAATTTATCATATCATGTGCTCTTGGTGCTATCAAGTCAAGACAGAGCTTATTCAGAACATCCAATGTCTAAATCAAGCGAGTTGTGTGTCTCAATAAGCTTGGCTAAAGTCTAGTTCATACTTGTCCATAAGGGTGTGCGTTTGTCGGTAAGCAAAGGGTCTGCTCAAATATTGCAAAAAGTGACATTTATTATTATAAAAATGCCCTTTCACCAAGGGCAGCAGTGTGGGTAGAATAGGAAAGTTGGCTGATCTATAGCGGAAAAATGCTAATAAGCTTATTAAACAGTCGGGACAAGTTTTGCAGCAGAATAGGGAAACTCAGCTTGCTAAATAAAGCGGACAAGAGTTGCGTCAGAATAGCAGTCGCCCTGCGACACATTAGTGCTTTCTGCACCCTATTCGCGCGAATAATTAGGAAAAACATTTTCGACACCTACTAGCACTCAGGACTGAAGTCAGGTGTATAGATTATAAAGTTATACTCTACAGATATATACACTATACAGGTACCTATTTCATTTAAATTGTGAAAGTGACGTTCTATTCGTGTTCGGCAACTCAAATTAACGTTTTTCACAGTTATTCAAAAAAATGAACATATTCAAAAATTTGGTCAAATTGACCATTCTGGCACTTAGCTAGGGATACCAAACTGGACCAGTGCACACCATGCGGACCAAACAATATCAACTAACACCCCCAAGCCTATGTATTAAGTGTGTACACATACTTGTATACACCTGAAATACAGAACAAGAGGTTATCCATAAACGCGTTATACATAGAGAAAATGATGAAAAATCATCTTTTCAACGGTATCACAGGGGGTGCACCAGTCCTGGCTACTACGTAAAGTTGACAACGAAACCAATACCACGCTGTAATGCACAATGTATGGGTTTATATTGGAATACAAGACGACAGGCCTCCATCTTTAACCGTTTTGGCTGTACTGTCTACATATTTACTGTGTAGTACAACACACAACCGTAGTTGACTACTGAGCACTTTTTTGGAAGAAAACCATAATTTTTCGTCAAAATAACGTTATAATCGCGTTCTGCATCTCAAATGAACTATTTTGACTGTTTCTCAACAAAACTGACAAAATTCGAAAATTTGGTCAAATTGACCATTCCAGGGGTGTTGCGGCCCATTTACGAAAAAATAGGAAATAAAATAGGAATTTCCCAGGGAAAAATAGGAAAAAAATAGGAATTTCTGAGCAAAAAATAGGAAAAAATAGGAATTTTTTGTGGACTTTTTATCGAAATATTGTACTGTGTATCAGTAAACTGCTGCTTTTTCGTCAAAATACGGGATAGCCATAGCGTCACTCAGTGGGGCAAAGAATTTCGGGGGGGGGAATGACTAGGGATGGAAGTCTCGGTTTTTTTTCCGAGACCGAGACCGAGACCGAGACCGAGACCACGAAACCGAGACTACCGAGACCGAGACCAAATTCCGAGACCGCCAAAACCGAGACTTTAGGTCATTTTTTGTCATTTTTTTACCTATCGATTTGATGACTTTTTACAAGTTTTTAGGTAATATTACAAGACCATGGTCATACACCTTATGCATAAATAACAGCCACATACATCACGACAATTTTGGTTACATTGCTGGTTCTTTCCCCCGTTTGTGTGGGACTGTGTGACCATGTCCTCTTGAATATTGGGAAATTTTGACCTCTGTTCCAAAACAGACGCGATTTGTCCTTGTACTTGCCAGGAAATAGCAAATTTTGACACTTTTTGACACTGTTTGGCTCGAATTTAGTTAAAAATAGCTCCGTTTGTACTGGAATTACCAATGTTCTGCTAAAATACACCCAAGATAGAAAGGGTTTGGCTCAAAAATTAGACCTGCGCGCCGTGACGCTCTTTCATTCTTTGCCTCCGGCGTGACACCCCTGTGAGTGGGGCCCCCTCAATCCCCTGAGACTAAATTTTAGTTGGGAGTAGAGTCTTCCCTTTTCATCTATGTACCGAACTGCATGTGTCAACGCATAGTTATTAGTAGTGCGTTTAGTTGAACTTTCACAGATTTTTTTGATTTTTTGCTAAACTCCTACTAATTGGAAATTACAGTTAAGTACCAAATGGCATAAAAAAGTTGACCAGCCAAACACTAATACTAAAGAATAAAATATACTAATAATCACACAGATAGACTTGAAAGATTATATGAAATAAGAAACTTAAGCATAAACATATATACATTTTTGTGTATGTACTGTGTTTACTGATAAACTAAACAAGCGCGGTAAAGTTGTTTTCAGAAAAATTTGACTGTTTGGTGTGAAATTTTGGTGAAATGAACACTTCCGAAAAAAAAATTCCTGCCAAAAATATAAACCAAAGGGGGGACCACAGGAAAATTTTTCACAGATTTGAAAAACCGAGACCGGGTACAAACCGAGACTTTTCGACTACCGAGACCGAGACCGAGACCGAGACTGGGCTAGTCTCGGGTTTTGACCGAGACCAAGACCGAGACCATGACCGAGACTTCCATCCCTAGGAATGACATTTCGATTTTTTGTAATGGGTTAGAACAGTGGCGGTCGGCGGATCTAGAAATTTTCCATGGGGGAGGCTCCGGACCCTGATAGGCCCCCCGTCCCCGACCAATAGGCCCCATTTTTTTTAAATGTGTTAAATGCGATTATAACGCAAAAAACGACACATTAACACAATTCGTTAAAAAAACAATTTTTGGACCGAATTTTCATTGAACGTAAAACCTGGCGTATTTTTAGTGGGAGGGGGCTGGGGGGGCGCCCCCCCCCCATTTGGTCCGGAGCTCCCCAATTTTGGTCGCGCCCCCCCCCCCCCCTATTTCAGATGGGGTGCCCCCCATAGCCCAAAATTTTTTCCGGAAGGGCGTTTTAGTGACTTTTTTCCGGAAGGTTGCACGGGTCTGGGGGCGGTAGGCCCCAGAACAAAATTTGAGGAAAATTTTTTAGGCCGAATTTGATCAACTGGAGACGTATGAGAAACTTTTTCCAGCCAGGCTATAAAACCAAATAGGGGGGATCCTTGTGTAAAATAGCGATGACACTGAAGGTCTGAACGACTCACAACGTAGCACCAACGAATGCATATGCGTCCGTCTGTGAAAAATCGTGATTTTTAGGCCGAGTTCGGTCACTTGGAGACGCATCGAAAACTTTTGCAGACTTAAATGAAAACAAAAGGGGGATCGTCACATTCGACAGTATAGTTGTAGTACACAAGTATATAAATGCAGCATTAAGGTACACTCGTGTACATATGCATAGGCTTTGATGAAAGATAATAGCAAGGAATAGCAAGCCACAAAGTGGTAAGGGTCAAGGGGCGGCAGTCCCAGGAATTGGAGATTTTTTTCATTTTTAGGCAAAATTTGATCAACTGGTGACGTATCGGAAATTTTTTCGAAAAACAGAAGGGAGCGGTGAGCAGAATTTGAGCAAATTTTCAATTTTGGTGAGCAAAAATGCAAAATCGTGAGCATTTGCCCTGTATTTTACCCTGCTTCTATTGAAAATTTGAAAAAAATAGGAAAAAATAGGAATTTTTCCCAAAAAATAGGAAAAAATAGGAGGGGGTCGAAAAAATAGGAAAAAATAGGAAAAATAGGAGCCGCAACACCCCTGCCATTCGGGCACTTTGCCAGGGGTGCCAAAGTGAAACAGTATACAACAAGTAGACCAAACAATATCATAGGATACCCCTGCGACTATATAGAGCTCCAATAGAAATAAACAACGAGCGGCTATCCATAAAAGCGTTATACAGTAACAAAGTCATGAAAAAACATGTTTTCAAGGGTGTCAGAGGGTGGTACATCAGTTCTGGCTACTAGGTAAATCTGGCAACAAAATTAATAGCACGTGACAACGCACAGTATAGGGGTTTATATTCGCATACGAAATGACAGACCTCTATGTATAACCGTTTTGGCTGCACTGCCCTTAGGTAGACTACCCCCCTAATACACGTAAATTACCTTCCGAGCCCCCTACCTAGTGCTATAGTGGCACGATCGATTCCAAAATAGCAGATGCACTACAACCCCACTACACTACCATGCATGCAAAAGATCAGACCTGGGCTATTTGCGTGACGTCTCAAAAGCTGGCACATATTTTTACCGGACTTTGCCATTTTTCGAGGCCCAAAAAAGGGGTTTCCCCCTTCCCAGCAGAGCCAAAACGGCAAAAGCCTAGAACACCATTTTGCTAATGCCTCTATTCCCAGCCAGATTGAATATAAATAGTACAAAATAGTGCCCCGTCAATGTGTATTTCTTGAGATTTGCGACCGGGAAAAAAAAGACGGAAAAATCCAAGTTTGCGGGAGACGATTTTTCATATCTCGGGTAATACCCAACTGATTTGCCTGAAATTTGGCCAGCATGTAGCCGTCCCCCAGGCAAGTACACACAAATTAAAACAGATTTGCTTGCATAAATTTTTAGTTATTAAAAAAATTCATTTTAAAATCTCGCAATATGGTGTGTGGGTCCTATTCTAGGGTTTGGCGCTGTCGCGCCAACCCTGATTAACAGCCAATCTTTGGTGTGTAACCTTACTAAACAAATCTCATAAAATATCATCATACTATGTGCAACAGTTTTTCTACTACAGCTTACGGACAAATCTTTACGGACAACTATATAAACTAGGCGAAAACCTGCACAGCACAGCGCAAAATGCAGCTTACAAACTGCAAAACGTGTTCATAATCGATCTGCCCGTCTGGCAAGGGGGTGACAATTAAGTTGTCCGGTATGCCGTCGGGTCGTTCCCCCTCTTTCATATTGCTGGGCATAGCTTGGTTATAGAACATTGTATAGAGTAGACGCGGTTTGGAGTTTGCTGTGTCTGAAATTATTGAAAATACATAGACAGTCAGACTTAAACAAGTAAATAGCCAATCAGCGCGCAGAGTATGCGTAATACACTTTAGTACATAGTCGCTGATAGTGTTGATAAGCAATAAGAAAGTGATAAAAACTTAATAACTCATTATTAAATCATTAGTATAGTTGCAAAAACATCTACAACAGGTTTGCTGTAACCTGTGAGGACATTTTGGCAAACTTTCAGCCAAATTTAATAAGAAACTTTTGTAATCTAAACTTTTCTCCATTTCTTGAAAGTTTCTTAATCAATTTCGCTGAAAATTTGCCAAAACGTCCCCAAAGAAAAATTTTGATTAATATTGCCATAAAATGGAAGTTAAAAAACACTAGTTTCTGAAAAAGTAAAAGCAAGATCCAAGTTTTTTGAGAACCATCTTACCGTTTCCAACCACAAAATATTCATCCAAAATAGGCTTCAAAGCAACAGCAGCTTCTTGTGGCGTCTCAGTCACTCCAAATAAATAAGTCACATCTGAAAAAACAAAAATCTAATAAAAATTTAAAAATAACAATAAATTTATATTAATATTAAGGGCCCATTCATACGTAGAGCCGTTTGTCCATTCAACCGGCAAAATTACGAACTGATCACGCCACAATCTATTTATATTAATATTAAGGGCCTATTCATACGTAGAGCCGTTTGTCCATTCAACCGGCAAAATTACGAACTGATCACGCCACAATCTAATCCTATGCACTATAAGTGGTGTCGGTGTGATTATGTAAATCGTTATTTTGCCGGATGAACGGACTAATGGCTGTAAGTATGAATGGAACCTAATAGTTTCTTAAAAAATGCCTCGTTTTTGCCTGCACTATATACTGTTAACTAAAAAAACTGACATTAAAAATATTACTACATACTAAGTCTTCACTGGCGGTCCCAGACTTCGATGATTTCGGGGGGGGGCGGAGGTCTGAAGAAATTTTTTGACTTTTTATAATAGCGTTTTTCAGCTTTACGCTAATTTGTTATTGCCGCAGCCATATCAAGGGCAATGAATTGAGTCTGTTTGTAGTAAAAACCAGTGATGTACCCAGGAAAAAATGGAGAATTTTTCAATTTTTAGGTTGAATTTGGTCAACTGGAGACGTATCAGAAATTTTTTTCCGACAGGAAAATAAAACACATAATGGGAACGTCACATCAGACAGAAGACAGTGTATTACACAACTAAATGCAGCATAATATACTCGTGTAGACATGCAAATGCAGCATAATGTACTCATGTATACATGTATAGGCTTTGATGAAAGATAATAACAAGGAATAGTAAGCCACAGAGTTGCAGGGGTCTGGGGGCGGCAGGAAGAAATTGGGAAAAATTTTTGATTTTTAGGCCAAATTTGGTCCATTGGGGACGCATCAGAAAAATTTTCCGGTCGGACCATAAAAACCAAAGGGGGGGACCCTTGTGTAAAATTTCAATCGGGAAAAATTTCGTTGGGGGGCGGCCCCCCCCCCTTCGCCCCCCCCCCTGGGACCGCCCCTTTAAGTCTTATTATTTTTACTTATCTAATGTTTATGTAATATGTATAGACTACACTCACACGTTTAGTGTGTACATATTATATTATTATATGATGACAATTTTTTGCAATTCGCTTTAAAGACCTCCATAAGTCTTACTTGCTCACTCACTTACTTACTTATTATACTCTTACTAATACCTAATACTTAGTACTTAATACTTACAAACATTCTGCGGACAAACCATGGCCCCCGAACCCAGTTCCAGCATGACAACCGGGCGAATGAAACCAGGAAGGCCGTGCGTCAAAATGGAAATCTAAAAAATGGAAAATACTGATCCAAAACGGGGCAACTTAAAAAACTAAAAAAAATTCGAGATCCATTTTTCTTATCTAGAAAATATTAGATTTATATTACTCAAAAAGTATTAAGTATCGTTATCGATTTAATTTAGACAGTGGAAATGTCTGAATCAAGCTTTTAATGTCCGAACATGCTTCTTTCGTTCAGAGTTTCCAACGTAAAACACATGCTTTCAAAGTTTACAATTACGGTGTTTGTGCCTTTTTCAAGTGGGACCCGGTTTTCGAAATAACTTCTTTATGATAACTAACTAATAAGTTTTAAGAACTAATAACTTTAAAAAGTGGCATGATTAACAAAATATTATTAAAATATCTGAATAAAATCGTACAATGATATAAAACGAACTTCAGCTACAATCACACCCACCCAACAGCATCTAAATTCCTTCAAATACCTACTTTTTGTTTATCCGCTTGAGCGGGCAAGAGCGACTTATCCGTGAGCACAATTCCTCGACAAATATTGAAACTAGTGGATCGTGAGGACAGGGAGAAATAGGACTCCTCCATTATCACAGACCTAAAACAGACGTCTAGTTGAGAACCCCATTTATTTAGAATTAGATCTGAATGAGATCACGCTTTGCCTACATTAATCTAGGGTCTACCCCAGCATGTTGTATCGAATCCTAAAGCGAACCCGACTTAAGGTGGCACTCAGGGGACCCACTTTGGCAGTTAGTTTTTTTCAGCGACATTTTTGGCCATAATGTCTTGGAAACCAGTTTTTCACAATGAAAAGAGCTTTCAAAAAGAGCTTTCATTTGATGTGCAAATTGCAATAATTTTTTTCAAAATCTTCAACAATTTTGTAGTTTTAGCAAAAATTCTAAAATGAAAAGCCTAAAAAGCTGATAAATCTTCGAAAAAGTCAAATTCTTGATCTATTTTATTGAAAAAATGATTATGGCTTTTGGTAGATTTTTAAAAGGTATTATGCAGCACTATGAAACATCTAATTTTTGAAAAAGTGAAACGTGTGGGAAGACCACATTTTTGCGTGTCGAAGTTGACTACTTTTTTGTAAGCAAACGTTTGCACCAGATAATAATCCATTTCACATGTTGACACCTCGAGATGCTAATGTTACTAGATATTATTTTGAAAAACATTTCACAATGGTTCCGCACACTGCAGTCTGTAGCCGGAAAAGTTCAACACTCACTCTTTCAGGACAGGGGCGGCCACTGAGCAGACTCACACTGGTTTGCCGGACTGGGCGTTGCAAAATGCTCATTGGAAATCTAACGTATTTAAAATATATACTCTAGGACACTATGACCCAATATTTTGCAACTAAACTATTACGGAGTTTGGCTTAGTCGTCTTACATGTTTGACTCACGCTGTTTCTCATGTACTTGACATTGTTGGCATTTGTAAAATGTATAATTATATGCTTTGTACGTCATTAGTACGAATTGTGGGTACGGTTCGGAGAAGTTGCCACTCCGCCTGGTAATTCCAGAAATTTATGATTCTAAACGCAAGACTTTTTCAAAATCAAGGTCATGTTTTTACGAGTAATATAAATTGCGAATTATGGCCACTAGCGTTTCTAGATACAGTATTTGAGCGTAGGTTAAAAAAATCATAAAACTCAAGGTAAACTATCTTCTGAATTTTGTATATATTTAACGTACGTATAAATTGAGTCTCGTCTCAATTAGCTAACTACCTATCTAGCTATGACATCTAAGCTCACTTACCTGATATGCCTCCTAATGAGAGAACTTTCTATGCGTCTCAAAAACTAGTTTTCATTTTGTCTCTTGACATTTCAAATTGTCATTTGAAATGCCAAGTTACGCAAAATAGATCCAAATTAGTTTGAGACCCGCAGTATATAAAGGCATCTAACACCTCAGTTGAGAGTTCTTTGAGTTACTTCCCTCACGACTGGTCGGTCTTACACGCTATTAAGAGACGACCCTACGATGAGACGCTACCTTAGTCGACGCCACTACCTCACTGTTCGCACTCAACCTTTGAGACTTAACTAAGTTAGGTTATGTGTGTTTGTGCCTTGCAGCCGCTTGCCTCCGACAATAAACTGTGTGTTGTTTGTTGTGTTCCTTCTTGTAGCGCTACGTTAAAAAACCAAGACGTAGCCTTCTGTAGTGACAAGAAATAAACCGAAACCTACATATATAATATATTTTATATTTATTTATATGTTTTGCAAAGTTAATAAATGTCACTAAATAACCAAAACTATCCAAAACGAACAAGAGGTCAACTGCTTACATTATTATATATACGTATTTTGCTTTAGCCATGGTAACTTCTCAGATGTAGTATAAGCGTACCGTAGATGCAAATAAGTTTGCCTCTTGAGTTAATGTTTGCTCTGAACAAAGTCTGGTTAACCATTTCAAAGCAGTTTGCCTTTGAATTGGGATATTAAGGTTACCTACAATTATTGTTGTGTCACAAACCTATACTGTTAGCACTACCAACTTGTTTCTAGTCAACGTGTTTCTACTGTGTAATGTCACTTGTAATTTTTCAGTTGTGTCATGTACATGCACAGTAATTTTAACTGGTGCTCTTTACGACTTGTCTTGTTTATAGAAACAGACAAATAGAAACAAAATTGGTTTGTTGCCTGCGGTAATCTTTTAATATCTTCGAATTAGTTAAAAAGGGGTTTCAAATTTCTGTTTTCAAAGAGCAAGGTGAGCAATTATTCTTACCAAACAGGAACAAGATTTGCTTAAGCCCATTTCACACAATGCAATTTTTCATGCAACATCGCATGCCACATTGCATGCGATATCGTATGCAACATCGCATGCAATATCGCATGCAACATCGCATGCAATGTTGCATGCGATGTGGCATGTAAAATTTCTAATGAGAAATTTCATGCAGCATGCCGTGCAGCATTATCATTTTCTCTGCCATTTTTCATGCAGCATGCAACGCAACATAGCTTTGATTAGACGTTCGAACATGAATGTGAGTGTCAATCAAATTATAAAATAAGCGCCACCTTACACATCTAACAACTAATTTTATCAGTATTACTCCAATAATTTAAAATATTATATTAGCTTAACAATTTTAAATTTTAAAATATTATTCAACGTAATCAAATTATTAACTTAATTTAACTTACTGTTATTTTTTTAATATACAGGCGTTAATTAACTTAACGTTAAGTTACGCATTTTGCATTCTCTAGACATTGCTAACCATGCTATGCTGCAACTGATTTAAATTTTGTTCTAAATAAAGGTAATGTTTATGATTTATTTATGAATATTATTTATGAATTTTTCCGAAAGTTTGATTCATCACATAAAAATATTCTAATTTAGATATTTGTAACAGGCATATGTAGCACAGCATGTTGCATAGTGTGAAATGAATGTTTCATGCAACATCGCATGCAACATCGCATGCAATATCGCATGCGATTTTGCATGAAACATCGCATGCGATGTTTCATGCAGCACAAAATTGCATCGTGTGAAATAAGCTTAAGTGACGTATCAAAGTTCAAACAAGATCAGGCTACAAAATTTTAAATTTCAATGTCAAAATAACGTAATGTTTTAAAAAGTAGCGCAGTATGTTTCAAAAGTGGTTTGTTGCCCGTGGCAATCATTAAAAATATCTTCGAATTGTTAAAAAGGTATTTTAAATTTTTATTTTAAAAGAACAAGGCTGTGCAAACATAAAACAGGTATTTTAATTTTTTATTCCACAAGAACAAGGATAGCATAAACAAATGTGTGACAAAGAAATAAAGACACTCGTCGATATAACCGGTTTTCAAGCATAAAATTATTTTAATAGGTTTTTTTTGATACGATACTTTGACTGCAAAACGTCAACGTGCTAAGCAAAAAAAAAAATTTTCGATGCTGATCTATATTAAATTATGCAAGTATCTAGTGTTACACGTATACGCCTAAAAGAGCAGTGTAGTGATTTATATACTATTCATTTTAATATTTCTGCTACCGCAATGCATTTTTTCTGTCTCCCACCTGTCTTATTACCACGCTATGTGGGAATATTAAAATGGTCACAAAATTGTAACGATCCGGGTGGGAAACAGAAAAAATGCATTGCGGTAGCAGAATTATTAAAATGAATAAAAAATCACTACACTGCTCTTTTAGGCGTATACATATGTGTAACACTAGATACTAACAAAATTTAATACAGGTGAGCATTGAAAACTTTTTTCCTTTTTGCTTAGCACGGTTGCAGCATTTTCCAAACAAATCTCACAAATCAGCCTAACTATCGTCCTATTGACAATAATTCAATGCTTAAAAACAGATTATATCGACGACTCTTTGGGTGGATTTCACCAAGGTGGTTTTTAAAAACCATGGTTTTACGTACGTTTTTATATGATTTGCACATAATTTCATTACGAAATATCGCCTGATTCGTTACAAATTTCGTCGATTTTCAAAAGCCATGGTTTTTGCTCAGTTGCAATTTCAAACCTGCATCATAGCAGGTTTTTCTTCTGCTGAAATTTCAACTGAGCAAAAACCAAGGTTTTAGAAAATCTACGAAATTCGTAGCGAATCATTCGATATTTCGTATTGAAATTATGTGCAAATCATATACAAACGTACGTAAAACCATGGTTTTTAAAAACCACCGTGGTGAAATCCACCCTTTATTTCTTTGTCAGACACTTGTCTATGCTATCCTTGTTCTAGTGAAATAAAAAATTAAAATACATGTTTTATGTTTGCACGCCCTTGTTCTTTTAAAATAAAAATTTAAAATACTTTTTTAACAATTCGAAGATATTTTTAACGATTCGCTTAGGCAACAAACCAATTTTGAAACATACAGCGCTATTATTACTATTTACTCTTTTAAAACAGAAATTTACCTTTTTAACTAATTCCAGGATATTTAAAAATTCCCGCAGGCAACAAACCAATTTCGCAATACATTTATAAAACTACTTTTTAAGACTGCGTTATGTTGACAATGAAATTTAAAATTTGGTAGACAGATCTGGAGTGTCGTTTTTAAAACCAATTAAACTAAACTTGCGCCATAAACAAAGTAGTTCGTCATCAATTAATTAGAGAGTATCTTAAAATTAACAAAGGATTCAGAGTATATAAACTAAAAGGAGCTGTCTTAAACTCATTTTTTGTTAAATTTTGTCACATCATGAATCCACACGCAAAACATACACATTTCGGTTGATGAGTCGCCGAGGGAAAGTCAAGGTTTTTGGGGACTGAAGGGAAAATTGCAAGACTCGTGAGGGCGACAGTGGACAGCCCGGATCGGCGGTGTGAGAAGATGGAACGGGGGCGAAATGGAGAATGGGAAAGGAAGGAGCATTTGCTGAAGTTTGCGGAGGGTGTGGGGGTGTACGGAGCGACAGGGGAAGAGACGAAGTGGGTGAGGGTGGTGAAAGCTTGGCGGGACGGTAGATGGCGACAAAAAACGACAAAACCACCTGCCCGGACATCTGTCAGAGATAGATGCCACTGTGTAGAAGAGGTGGTGGTGTCGATGACGACATATGATACACATTTCGGTTGAGGAGTCGCCGAGGGAAAGTCAAGGTTTTTGGGGACTGAAGGGGAAATTGCAAGACTCGTGAGGGCGACAATGAACAGCCCGGATAGGCGGTGTGAGAAAATGGAACGGGGGCGAAATGGAGAATGGGAACGAAAAGAGCATCTGCTCAAGGAGTTTTCGGAGGTTGTGGCGGTGTACGACAGAGAAGGAGACGAAGTGGATGAGGGTGGTGAAGCTTGGCGGGACGGTAGGTGGCGACAAAAAACCACAAAACCACCTCCCCGGACATCTGTCAGAGGTACATGCCACCGTGCAGAAGAGGTGGTGGTGTCGATGACGACATACGATAACGCATACTTTATTTCTCATGCCTTACGGTTTTACTGGTAAATATTACGTTGTAAATTTATTAAAATATAAATAATCTTTTAAATTTTGAAAAACACATAGTACTAAAAATTTTGAAATTGAACAAATTTTGAAAATTTGAAATGTGTTTGTAATAACTGTAAAGTATGTAAATTGTAATGAAAATCCGAGTAAATCGTCGAAGCGAATTTTATTGAACGGAAGTCAAAACATTTACGTGTAGTTGTTGTGTGTAATCTGGGGAATAAAGTTTGTATTGTAGCAACTGTTGCATGGACGCCGCTGTCGACATATCTAGTCGATGAAGATTCATGGTCGGACAGTTTTACTTTTCACCGAAAGAAACACGGGCATGGATTTCCGTCGAGACCAACTACAAACGTTGAGCCAGCGCTATTTCAAATAAGTTCGAGCGAAATTTTCTGAAAATCACAAAGCAGTGGAGTTCACTGTGAACATAACGCTTGTGAATGAAAAAGAAGCCCTGGTTTCAGGTGCTCGTTTGGAGGTGTTGGCTGTCGTGAAGTCAGCCATGGACTGATGGGGAAATTGCGAGACTAGTGAGGGTGACGGTGGACAGTCCGGATAGGCGGTGTGAGAGGGTGGAACGGGGTGAAATAGAGAATGGGAAAGGAAGGAGCATTTGCTGAAGTTTGCGGAGGGTGTGGGGGTGTACGGAGCGACAGGGGAAGAGACGAAGTGGGTGAGGGTGGTGAAAGCTTGGCGGGACGGTAGATGGCGACAAAAAACGACAAAACCACCTGCCCGGACATCTGTCAGAGATAGATGCCACTGTGTAGAAGAGGTGGTGGTGTCGATGACGACATATGATACACATTTCGGTTGAGGAGTCGCCGAGGGAAAGTCAAGGTTTTTGGGGACTGAAGGGGAAATTGCAAGACTCGTGAGGGCGACAGTGAACAGCCCGGATAGGCGGTGTGAGAAAATGGAACGGGGGCGAAATGGAGAATGGGAACGAAAAGAGCATCTGCTCAAGGAGTTTTCGGAGGTTGTGGCGGTGTACGGCAGAGAAGGAGACGAAGTGGATGAGGGTGGTGAAGCTTGGCGGGACGGTAGGTGGCGACAAAAAACCACAAAACCACCTCCCCGGACATCTGTCAGAGGTACATGCCACCGTGCAGAAGAGGTGGTGGTGTCGATGACGACATACGATAACGCATACTTTATTTCTCATGCCTTACGGTTTTACTGGTAAATATTACGTTGTAAATTTATTAAAATATAAATAATCTTTTAAATTTTGAAAAACACATAGTACTAAAAATTTTGAAATTGAACAAATTTTGAAAATTTGAAATGTGTTTGTAATAACTGTAAAGTATGTAAATTGTAATGAAAATCCGAGTAAATCGTCGAAGCAAATTTTATTGAACGGAAGTCAAAACATTTACGTGTAGTTGTTGTGTGTAATCTGGGGAATAAAGTTTGTATTGTAGCAACTGTTGCATGGACGCCGCTGTCGCCATATCTAGTCGATGAAGATTCATGGTCGGACAGTTTTACTTTTCACCGAAAGAAACACGGGCATGGATTTCCGTCGAGACCAACCACAAACGTTGAGCCAGCGCTATTTCAAATAAGTTCGAGCGAAATTTTCTGAAAATCACAAAGCAGTGGAGTTCACTGTGAACATAACGCTTGTGAATGAAAAAGAAGCCCTGGTTTCAGGTGCTCGTTTGGAGGTGTTGGCTGTCGTGAAGTCAGCCATGGACTGATGGGGAAATTGCGAGACTAGTGAGGGTGACGGTGGACAGTCCGGATAGGCGGTGTGAGAGGGTGGAACGGGGTGAAATAGAGAATGGGAAAGGAAGGAGCATTTGCTGAAGTTTGCGGAGGGTGTGGGGGTGTACGGAGCGACAGGGGAAGAGACGAAGTGGGTGAGGGTGGTGAAAGCTTGGCGGGACGGTAGATGGCGACAAAAAACGACAAAACCACCTGCCCGGACATCTGTCAGAGATAGATGCCACTGTGTAGAAGAGGTGGTGGTGTCGATGACGACATATGATACACATTTCGGTTGAGGAGTCGCCGAGGGAAAGTCAAGGTTTTTGGGGACTGAAGGGGAAATTGCAAGACTCGTGAGGGCGACAGTGAACAGCCCGGATAGGCGGTGTGAGAAAATGGAACGGGGGCGAAATGGAGAATGGGAACGAAAAGAGCATCTGCTCAAGGAGTTTTCGGAGGTTGTGGCGGTGTACGGCAGAGGAGACGAAGTGGATGAGGGTGGTGAAGCTTGGCGGGACGGTAGGTGGCGACAAAAAACCACAAAACCACCTCCCCGGACATCTGTCAGAGGTACATGCCACCGTGCAGAAGAGGTGGTGGTGTCGATGACGACATACGATAACGCATACTTTATTTCTCATGCCTTACGGTTTTACTGGTAAATATTACGTTGTAAATTTATTAAAATATAAATCTTTTAAATTTTGAAAAACACATAGTACTAAAAATTTTGAAATTGAACAAATTTTGAAAATTTGAAATGTGTTTGTAATAACTGTAAAGTATGTAAATTGTAATGAAAATCCGAGTAAATCGTCGAAGCGAATTTTATTGCACGGAAGTCAAAACATTTACGTGTAGTTGTTGTGTGTAATCTGGGGAATAAAGTTTGTATTGTAGCAACTGTTGCATGGACGCCGCTTCGACATATCTAGTCGATGAAGATTCATGGTCGGACAGTTTTACTTTTCACCGAAAGAAACACGGGCATGAATTTCCGTCGAGACCAACCAAAAACGTTGAGCCAGCGCTATTTCAAATAAGTTCGAGCGAAATTTTCTGAAAATCACAAAGCAGTGGAGTTCACTGTGAACATAACGCTTGTGAATGAAAAAGAAGCCCTGGTTTCAGGTGCTCGTTTGGAGGTGTTGGCTGTCGTGAAGTCAGCCATGAACTGATGGGGAAATTGCGAGACTAGTGAGGGCGACGGTGGACAGTCCGGATAGACAGTGTGAGAGGGTGGAACGGGGTGAAATAGAGAATGGGAAAGGAAGGAGCATTTGCTGAAGTTTGCGGAGGGTGTGTGGGTGTACGGAGCGACAGGGGAAGAGACGAAGTGGGTGAGGGTGGTGAAAGCTTGGCGGGACGGTCGATGGCGACAAAAAACGACAAAACCACCTGCCCGGACATCTGCCAGAGATAGATGCCACTGTGTAGAAGAGGTGGTGGTGTCGATGACGACATATGATACACATTTCGGTTGAGGAGTCGCCGAGGGAAAGTCAAGGTTTTTGGGGACTGAAGGAGAAATTGCAAGACTCGTGAGGGCGACAGTGAACAGCCCGGATAGGCGGTGTGAGAAAATGGAACGGGGGCGAAATAGAGAATGGGAACGAAAAGAGCATCTGCTCTAGGAGTTTTCGGAGGTTGTGGCGGTGTACGGCAGAGAAGGAGACGAAGTGGATGAGGGTGGTGAAGCTTGGCGGGACGGTAGGTGGCGACAAAAAACCACAAAACCACCTCCCCGGACATCTGTCAGAGGTACATGCCCCCGTGCAGAAGAGGTGGTGGTGTCGATGACGACATACGATAACGCATACTTTATTTCTCATGCCTTACGGTTTTACTGGTAAATATTACGTTGTAAATTTATTAAAATATAAATAATCTTTTAAATTTTGAAAAACACATAGTACTAAAAATTTTGAAATTGAACAAATTTTGAAAATTTGAAATGTGTTTGTAATAACTGTAAAGTATGTAAATTGCAATGAAAATCCGAGTAAATCGTCGAAGCGAATTTTATTGAACGGAAGTCAAAACATTTACGTGTAGTTGTTGTGTGTAATCTGGGGAATAAAGTTTGTATTGTAGCAACTGTTGCATGGACGCCGCTGTCGACATATCTAGTCGATGAAGATTCATGGTCGGACAGTTTTACTTTTCACCGAAAGAAACACGGGCATGAATTTCCGTCGAGACCAACCACAAACGTTGAGCCAGCGCTATTTCAAATCAGTTCGAGCGAAATTTTCTGAAAATCACAAAGCAGTGGAGTTCACTGTGAACATAACGCTTGTGAATGAAAAAGAAGCCCTGGTTTCAGGTGCTCGTTTGGAGGTGTTGGCTGTCGTGAAGTCAGCCATGGACTGATGGGGAAATTGCGAGACTAGTGAGGGCGACGGTGGACAGTCCGGATAGACGGTGTGAGAGGGTGGAACGGGGTGAAATAGAGAATGGGAAAGGAAAGAGCATTTGCTGAAGTTTGCGGAGGGTGTGGGGGTGTATGGAGCGACAGGGGAAGAGACGAAGTAGGTGAGGGTGGTGAAAGCTTGGCGGGACGGTAGGTGGCGACAAAAATCCACAAAACCACCTACCCGGACATTTGTTAGAGGTTCATGGTCGGACAGCTTAATTTTTCACTTAAAGAAAAATATGGCCATGAGTTTCCATCGAGACCAACCACAAAGTTGAGGCAGCGCTATTGCAAACAATTTAGAGCGAAATTTTTCGAAAATCAGTGGAGTTCACTGTGTAAACGCTTGTAAATGAAGAAAAAGCCCTGGGGCCTGTTGCACCAAATTACAGATCTTACAATAAGTAAAAAGTGTGAAATTTTACAAATGTTGCAAATGTAGCTTTTGTAAATTCGAATGGAATTTACAAGTGCTACGAACGTTACAAATTTCACAATTGTAATATTTGTTGAAAATTTTTCAGAATTGTAAATTTGAAAATTACAATTGTTACAATTGTGAAAATTTTTTGTGGCAGACTAAAATTTGTAACACTTGTGACACTTGTAATTTGAAATGATGTTACCTATGCTGTTAAAGTACAATTCAACATTATAATGTATTCAGTCGACATTATAATAAGTGTAGGCATGTACTTGAATGCTATTTGTTAAGAAATGCAGAAAAAAATGTTACGTGTGAATAAAAAAACAATAATACGTATATATCTTGAAACCAGTAGTTGGTAGTTATTGATAATTTGTTCACATTTCTGGTGCTGGAATAGTGCCAAATTAATTAGAACACCATTAAAATTAGAACATGTTTTTATTGAGAGGCAGAAAAATACACGTTGCATTTTTAGTCTTCTATTATTTCAATTCAATTTTTCTAATAATTATTACTGTTGCTGCACTAAAGCAGAGATGAAAACGGGTCGGGTCAATTTTCGGGTCGGGTCGGGTGGAGGTACTTCTTTTCAGGTCAAAAATATTACATAAGTCGGGTCATATTTTTCTCCAAAAACGTACAAAAACATTTTTTGTGGTTTGATTTGGCACTGCAAACTTTAGTTGGAAAAAATCTTTACACTGTGTCTCTAACAGCTTCAACACACGGACTGATACAAGCACGCAAAAGTATAAATTCGCCTGTAAATATGTAATTTTACGATGAAACTGTCATTTTTTGCGTTTTGAAGTCTTAGAAAGAATTTTATTTTTATAAACGACCAGTGTAATGTTTTAGTTTAATTATGTAAAATAAGTTTTTGAAACATGCAAAAATACAAGGATAAGTTTATAAACCTGAGTAGATACACGATAAATGGCATTAAAATAGTAAGTCTGAAAAATAGGTTGAAAATAACAGTTGACGGTGAATTCGGCACTTGTAAAAAATTGCCTACTATAGTGAAAAAATAAATTTTACAAACGAGCTCGTGCAACAAAAACGTAAATTTTTACTTACAAATCTTACAAATTTGTAAGATTTGTAACACTCGTAACACTTGTCAGATTTGTAAGTCGAGCAACAAAATTAGCAATTTACAAACATTACAAGTGTTACAAATCTTACAAGGCTTACAATTACAAACGTTACAACATTGTAAGACTTGTAAATTGGTGCAACAAAACGCAACTTACAATTGTTAAAATTGGAAGATTTGTAATTTGGTGCAACAGGCCCCTGGTTTCAGGTGCTCGTTTGGAGGTGTTGGCTTTTTTCCAAGACGAAGGAACACAAGTCAAGCAGCGTTACCCAGCAACAGGTACATATATACCATGATATAGTATACCATGGACCTACTCGTAAATCTTGATAACTACTAGTCGTCTAAATAAGATCATTGAAGAAAACCAGTTTTAGACATAATAGCACGTGAAAACAAGACGTAAAAATACATGGTATGAAATACGGAGGTGTCGTTACGCCCTCTTTGTGTTTTAATAACAAAAAAGTTATTACTAGTAGGAACTGATCTGTCTATCATAATACCATCTCAAAGCGATGTTTCAAAAACAAAAGTTTGGAACAGTAGAGACAGAAAACTATATTGAATCGAGACTGATAACGTACAAATGACTTCAGAGATGACGAAGTCAAATATATATTACAAAAACTGTTAATATCCGGTGGTGAAAAAGACCAGAAGAGTGTGTTGTATGGGTGTGCTGGAATTTACAAACGAAACAGCACATATTGTTACAGTTTTTCTGAAAAAATATCCATGACTTTAAATATCAAAAACTTTTGTACATCAACTGTAAATATAATATAAAACAATAATATTAGTACTTTGTATAAAATATGTTGTGTAATGAAACGAATATTGGTACAAATGGGACAAAACAGGACTGGAACAATTAGGTTACTAACAGGAGTTTAAAAGCGCAGTGCACTGCATGTAAAAATCTATAGACTTCAAACAGTAATTGGTAAAATATGCGGCGGGTCCTCGACTACGTTCCACGGGGGGTGTAGGGGTGTGCACCCACACCCTTTTGGTCGGAAGGTGGGGGGTGCAGCAGCTAGATGTCGAAAAGTGCCTGCCGCAATGCAACAAATTTTTTGCAAAAACCGAAATTCGTTAGCTTCTAGGCCAGGGACTGCTTGTGTTGCTTTACCTTTAGGTCTTGCAGACTAATCTGTAGTCCAAATCCCACCCACTAGGTTTAACAGTATCTCGTTGAGCAAGATGTTTACATGTGTTTCTCAGCACTTGCGCACTTTATCTAACGGCGTCGGTAAATGGGTACAAGTCTGTGGGAAGGTACCTAAAGTTTGTGAAGGGCATTTGCCTCAGGGCTGGTCTCTCCTCCATGGTGTAGTCCAAGGCATACGTTGGCATTATTTGATGCTTTTACGTAAGTTGCTGGGTGTGAGCATGGTTGACATGATTAATAAGTTAAGCTGCTTTTCTAATCATAAGCCCGGTTCATACTCGTCCTTGTCCTTGTCCCTATGGTTTTGTCCTTAAGCAATTCCAAGAGAACTACCTGGCTAAATAAGCCAACTTTTTGCAAGCAGATGGCTGAGGTCATTTCCAGACCGTATACTAAAAATTAGCCGAAACGCTTCTATCAATTCTTCATAGGAGCTGACCTAAGTTTGTCCTTGTCCCTGTCCCTTTGTCCTTAAGGACAAGTATGAACCGGGCCATACTCCTTATCATAACTAATCATAGGTTTTCAACTGCCATCGAAACCAATTGTAGTTGGAGATCAAGCTTGAAACGTTAGAGAACTGGCCAAATTTGATAATTTTGACGCAATTTGGAAATTTTTTCAACGCAATTTGGAAATTTTTTCAATAACTTAGAGCCGAAAATACTATTTTCGGCACTTTTTGGGCCAAATCAGCTATGAGTTATTGACTTCTTTTAGCGTCAGCCAAAGAAATGTGCGAAATTTCAGAAATAAAGTATCTTTTTGCCGCAAAAAATAACTGATCTACACCATTGTTAATTGTTATCGTTTATCGTTTGGCTTAGTAAATTAATTGATTGATTGATTGATAAACCTGTAAAAGGACCGTTCGGGAGGAAATTCAGGGCGATCAACCCGGATTAAGGCCGGGGCAGAGAAAAACAGGCCCGGATTAGGCAGCTTATAAGCGTTCGGGACCGAAATTCAGGGTCGTTCCTTGGTCCAGGTCTCGAACGGGGCGAAATGGGTACTCTATACTATTTTTATTATATGAGCACAAAAGATGGGAGTCTGGAGGTTCCTACTAGACAGGAAACACAAAGCCACATTGTGACAAGAGTCTGGGGGCGGCGGCCCCCAGAAAAAATTATAGACTTTTTTGAATTTTAAGCCAAGATTGGTCAATAGAAGAGACGGAATTTTTTTCCGGCCAGAAAAACCAAAGGGGGACCTTTGTTGACAATTACTTCAGGTTCGCAAAGAGGGGGGGTGTCGCCGGAAATTTGTCAACCTCGCCCCCCTTCAGACACCGGGCATTCCCTCTCTGATTGTCAAAAAAGTGTGTCAAAATTGAGCAAAAAAAATCGAAAAATCGCAAAAACTTTCCCGCTCCAGCCAAAAAGTGCCCCAAAAATGAGTTAAGAATCGAAAATGTGCAAAATTTTTTCGGCTGTCGCCGGAAATCAACCAACACCAGGACCAGGACCTCATTCTTCGCCAGGGGTCGGGCACCCCCTCGCCGACTACTCCCGTGCATCTCTGAGAACGACGAAACCGTATCATCTGCAAATTTTTGCTTACAAATATTAATCAAATTAACTTAATCTTTTTCTTAACTTATCTAATCCAGTTGATCTAATCCAGTTAGTACTAATTTAGCAATAAACCCTACAAAACTTAAACCTGAATCAGCAGGCAGCAGCCGAGCAATAATTCAATGCAGCAGTACCGTGCAGTGATTCGTTGGCCGGCCGTGACCACAGCCACGCATTTGTTGTCCGCCTTGTTCATAATCACAGCCTCGCACGACCGGCGCAGACAGTAAATACCGCCGAACACTGCGCACAGTCTGAAACATCAACCAAACAGGTTACAAAAAACCAATGCCTAGATTAAAAAAATGTTCAAATTCATTGTAGGCTCAACTAAAGCACTAAGCGTGCTTTTAAGTTAAGCTGATGTGGAACAGCCACTTAAACAATGGTTTTACCTCTTTAATCTTCGACATTCGGATTAAAACTAATCTATTAGGATTAAATTGAACTCCTTTAATACAGCACACAAAATAACTCCCAAAATTAAGTCCATGGTTACCTGCAATAGCACTGCGGCAGCTCTCCACTGCCATAGAGTGGGAACAAAAAAGGGGAGTGTCCATAGCGCCCAGTGGACATCAGGAATTTGTACACCGAAGCAACGCCCTGAAAGGAATGAATCTGTAGATTTGGAGGATTGAATTTAAAGCTGTTTGGCTGATAAAGTAATGTGGCATTGTTTAACATTTTGTATGGAGTCCAGTGTTCGCTAATCTTTGTGAGATGTTCCGAAAAATTTCCGAAACGTAATGGATCAAATTTAGCATATTAACAACTAGTAAGGAAAAATGCCCTTGTCGGGCGGCTCCTTGGGTAGAATAGGTTACTGTCTGTCTAAAGCGGAAAAATACTTAGGCTGAGCTTGTAAAAGCATTGGTACCAGACTTTATTAGCGAGAATATGCAATTCGTGTGAGCTCGTCAAAGTAGGTGGACTAGGTATACCTGTTGAGAATAGGAATGTGATCTTCGTAGGGCAGACACTGCCACTGTTTTCCGCACCCTATTCGCGCGACCTTCAGCTAAATTATATCATGTGCTCATGTAACATAGAGGCTTTTTTACACTAACTCAACATTGGCAAATGGCAAAAACGTTAGAGCGGGCACTCATAATAATTTTAGCTGAAATGTCGACTGTTGGCTGAACGGCTGAAATAATTCGTGGGTGTGCAAACAATCGGTCAGGGATTGCTAAGGTTCTCGGCTGATAAGGACGCTGAAAACCCTACCTCGCACCAATATACATATTTTGCACGCCATAAATGGGTCAATTTAGGTCGCAGTTTCTTGTAAGCTCTTGTTTTCAGATTATGGATTTGCTCCTACTGTAGCTTACACACATCTAACACAATATGCATACTAACACAATATGCATAATTTAAATATGTCGAATGAAGTAAGTCGAATGAAGTAAGATGCTTACTAAGTTACATATACATATATTTCGATCAAACGATCAGTGTTATCTCACAGAACCTTTTTATCAAGCATACATACTTTATGTCCCAGATTGATCCAAATAAGATCTTAAAATATTCTCTATTTATGTTGCCAAGTAGGGAAGTTCTTGACCATCACTTTATTTTTCATAGATTTTTGTCTCAGCTTATGTATCCAGTAGTCAGTATATCAGCCTAAGGGCGTAGCCACGTGAGGAATCCCCCTGTTGGATCGGCGAAACAAAAAAATTTTCACAGTGCTCGAAGTTGCGCACAAAAGTGCTGATTTTTAAGCAAAATGGCTTTTTCCTGCATGTTTCAAAGGTCTGTTTTCTTAAAAATTCGGCATGTTTTATTGGTGGCTGCCGCCCCTTTGCAAACTTTGCAAACGCTATATTTTCAAAAAAATTGTCCTAGGTGCGATTTCTTTTTTCTCAAAATTCTGGATACGTATATACGACCTGGATACAGGACGTATCAAAGGCGTACCCCCCCCCTTTTGGTCAACTCATAACTCATAACAAATATCAACAAGGGTCCCCTCTTCGATTTTGGCTCGCCGAAAATTCCGATACGTCTCCAATTTACCAAATTTGGTCCAAAAATCAAAATTTTCTCTAATCTTTTTCTGGGGGCTGCCGCCCCCAAACCTGTGCAACTCTGTGGCTTCCTATTCCTTATTGTTATCTTTCGTCGAAGCCTATGCATGTATACACGAGTACATTATGCTGCATTTGCATGTCTACACAGTACACGAGTATATTACTTGTACTTGCTACATTTACTTGTGTAATACACTGTCTGATGGACGTTACCATCTTTTGTTTTAAAATTTCTGTCGGAAAAAATTTCTGATATGTCTCTAGTTGACCACATTCGGTCTAACAATTTAAAAAATCGTCAATTTTTTGGAGGCTGCCGCCCCCAGACCCCTGCAGGCGTTGTGGTTTAATAATCTTGCGTTTGTAAAGCGTTTTATAAGTGTTAAAATTGCCAAAAAGGGCAATTTAATCCAATACCAAAAATCGAAAAGTCAGTCCCCTCCGAAATTTTTTTCTGGGTACGCCACTGAACACTCGCCCCACAGAATTTCTCAGTTCTACCTTGTGTTGTTTTTACTAAATACTTCGACTTGTAACGGTTACATACCTGTCATTTTAGCAATGCAACAGTGCAAAAAAACGTTTAAAATTTTATGAGCATTCGAACTTAAAAATGAGCACAAACTGAGCATTGGCCGTTTTGAAAAAAAAACCCTGGTCTGGTACCAATGCTTTTACAAGCTCAGCCTAAGTATTTTTCCGCTTTAGACAGACAGTAACCTATTCTACCCAAGGAGCCGCCCGACAAGGGCATTTTTCCTTACTAGTCCACTCTCTTTTTCCGCTGTAGTGGAAACGAAGCACAGAGCATAGCTATCACTACATAAAGCTATGACGGCTTCACTGCCTGAAGCGGACCAATGTAGTATGTACGTAAGTGTACATGTGTGTGTACATGTATATACACTAGACATGTATATATACCTATGTAAAATTTGACCCCTTGGATTCCCGTTCGGGGGGTGTTGAAATCCAGGGAGGTTGTAGACAAAAACAAACACGGATTCGTAATCAGGGACATCAAAATTCAAGTTTTGAAAGTTTTACCCCTTGGACACCTGTCGGGGGGGGGGTACCCTGAGGGAGGTGGCGGGGTCGCAGGGGAGTCAACGAGCGTCATAGACAAAATTAGACCTCAGATTCGTGCTCAGGGAGTCAAATTACACCTATGAACATCAAAATCCGAATTTTCAAAACTTGACCCCTTGGAGCCGTTGTGGGGCGGGGGGTATCCTAGGAGGGGGTCGTAGGAGAGTTTACGAGAGTCACAGACAAAAATGAACCTCGGATTCGTGTTCAGGGGGTCAAATTACCCCAATGGACATAAAAATTTCAAATTCGAAAAAATTGACCCATTTTGACCCCCTAGGGGCACCCTGGGGGGGCTATGGGGGTCCAGAGTGATTATAGGCAAAAATACATCCCAGGTTCGTGTTCAGGACTCCAAACTACCCCTAGAGACAAATTTTTGAGAAGAAACTCGGAAAAAAATTTTTGACCCCAAAAGTGCAAAAGGGTCCCGAGTCCCCTTTGGGAACACAATGAGGGGTCAATCGGTGGGGCAATGGGTATTAATATGATATGTTCGCAACTTCACAATCCATATTACACAAAAAACTTGAAGTATCATGAAAAACAAACAGCAAACCTAATTATTCTATTATTATAACCATGATAGCTCCACTGCCCGTAGCGACTCTACCCCCGTAATACACGTAGCGGGGGGTATGGGCAAGCCCTGGGGCTTATAGGCCGAAATTAAAAAAAAGCCCATGTTAGTTTCTATTCCACTACTGTACCACCTCACATGCAAAAGATCATGACTGGCCGTTTTGCGCAACTTCTTAAAAAGTGTGCTAAACTTTTTCGTACAGTCATTTTTTGGACCCCAAAAAAAGGGTTTCCCCCCTCCCAGCACAGCCTCTCACGGAAACAACCGAGCAAAACCATTTTTTCCGTGTCTATTGCAGGCTATACAAAATGTGAAAAACCAAAAAAGGTGTCGCTCGGATGAACTACCGGCGAGAAAAGTTCTGGGAAAAAAAGGAGCGAAAGTCCGTGAATTTTGGGGGGACATCAGGGGTATCTCAGAAAATACTTGACCGATCCGGCTGAAATTTTGCCAGCACTTAGGTATTGCCAAGGGGTGTACACACACAAAATTTCGTGTAAAAAGCTCTTCTATATTTTGAGCTACAAAAAGTTCAAATTCTCAAAATCCGCAATAGTGCTACATTTTCCTATTCTAGGGTTGGGCGCTATCGCGCCAACCCTGATATAGAATATCTTAAATTTCGCGTTGTGGGCTAGCAACTTCCTGTGACCTTTATCTATGCAGCCTGCAGCAAAGTTCTTTCTTATTATTACATCACCTTTACTGAACCACTATTTATGAGATACCACATCGGTCTTATCTGAATCATTAAAACGGTTATCTTAAAGTGGGTGATCAGAGAGTAAGATCAGTAAGCCTTAGGGTCGATTCATACTTTCATCCGTATGTCCGTTCAGCCTGCAGAATGACGTCACTAGCAGCCTAGTAAAGTGGATCAGCCAGCGCATGTGACGTCATTATTTCGTCATTTTGTCGGCTGAACGGACATACGGCTGTAAGTATGAATCGAGCCTAAGGGCTAATCTAAGGGTATACAAGTCAAACCTGAAAATTATGAAACTGTCACAACTGGAATACAACAGGTATATACAAATCTTCCGAATTCTTTAAAATTATTTTAAAAATTCCATCGAAACTTTAACTTGCCAACGCTACACCTCACGGTAACAGTGTTATATACCTCTTTAGCGCTGGCCTCACTGTTGACCATTGCAATGGAATGGAGTACGTAGTGTTTGAGTGTGGGCGTCAGCTTACTATCGTCCAACAGCTGTGCAAAGGTCACGTTGTCCAAATCTACATAAAAACAAAGACTTAGGGTCGATTCATACTTACAGCCATACGTCTTCTCAGGCGGGCAAATTACGAAACTGTAAAGCGCAGAACTGATCTTATTAAACACTATTAGTGGCGTGAATCTTCGTGATTCGGCTGTTATGAATTCACCTTAAACGGTGTAGGTAATTGTGCCATTTCAAAAAAGGCCATTGCTCATGCTGAAATATTTTTATACTTTTAAGCAATAATAATATATGAATTGTGATTAGGCGGGAAAAACTTTAATAACAAAACTATATAAATTCATAATTAATCCCGAAATAAAATTAAAATAAATTATTTCAGTTGACTAAACATAAAAATCGCGCTAAAAATGCCGTTCCCAAATTACGACCAAGAGTACATATTAGTGTCTCACTCTTACAGAAGAAGGGTGACTGCTATAGTATACCTCCAAAAGCACTGGTATCAGTTTCATAATTCAAGCATTGCGTTAGGAATTTCATCAGAATTCTCTTCTCCAAAATGGACACTTCTTTGCTTTGGAAAACTTCAGATCGAGAACACGGAACCTACATAAATTAATGAAATTAGTTAAATTAAAAAATAGGTATAGAAATTATTTTTTAACTAAACAACTTATTAAGCTATCGCTATAGCCTATAGATATTAAGCTGTATTGCCCGATACAACCGTACAATAAAAACTGTTTTTTGCCACACTTCTGCCTACGTGAAAATGTACAAAACTTAAAATCTAAATTTAATGATTTTCAACGTCATATCAGTTTTCATCAACAAAAAACAACTGGACTCTCAAGTCACCTCTTTAATTTGCCCATCCAGTGACGTCAGTATCCTATTGACGACTTTAAATTCTGCATATCGCCCAACGTCTGAGCTTATCAGCAGCTCCACCATCGGACCACGACCCAACAGCACCTGAAGCAAAAATGAACACGAATGAAACTTGACTTGAATAACTTGACAGTAAGAGTGGCATGCATAGAGCCAGTCTAACGCTAAAACGTTCTATTAGTCAAAAAAATATCGTAACGAAAAATTTTACACGTATATATTACATATAGGTTAGGAATCAGAATGTTGCCCTTAGACTGAGTTTAGCAAAAGTGAGCTAAGACTGCCTTTATGCATTCCACGGTTAAAGACCTTGTCTTCTGGCCCGATTCATACTCATTTTGGCCTCTAAGAAATTCTAGTAGTTACCAACGTGCCAAAGGTGGAATGATTAGCACAAATGAGGTTGGGCTCATGTCTAGTTCGTAATGCAATATTTATAAAAGCAGCAGAAACGAGACTGCAAATTCTTTACAACAGCAAGCTGACCAAACTCTGTGACCTTGTGCCTGTGTTCCCGAACATACGCATAAACCGGGCTATAGGTTGCCAAATACGTTTTGGTGACATCAGCTTAAAAACTTTTAATAGAATCTCAATCAGTTACAACTTCGTCAATCAAACAAAATACGTCTTCAATTTGTATCAACAAAAATATACCTTCGGACTTAAATCCAAACTAAATCTTCGCCAGCTCTCCAATAGCCGTTTCTGCGACCACGGAATCTTTTTCTCCGGCTTAGTCTCACTAGCATCGGCTTTTTTTCCAGCTTCCATCTCAGCACAATTATTGGTTTCTGGGTTTTCAGACTGTTCAAAAGATGGATCAGGCTGTTCGGAAGATAGATCATTCGGTGCATTAGAATCACTGATTTCTTCTGATTTATCGTTTGTGATTTCAGAAGCTTGATCATGTACTGTTGAGTCAGAAGCATCTGCGTCGGTCGAGTCACTAAAAACAGTGAAAAACAGTCTGAAAAAAGTGGGTTCAGATAGAAATCTTCTTAAATTAATTATTGGAGCAGTCCATAATATCAGAGAAAAATCTAATTCTGATAACTCCGCTACATCTATGAATTTATGAATCTTGGATGTAAATTACAGACTTTCACCGTACTTAACCCACGGACACGCTAAACCTGATAGCAAACGACAGCAAAGCAACCAAGTCCACTTGGCTGAATGCTTGTTTGTAGAAAAGTACCCCTCTCTTCTTCAATACGATTTGCAATAACCGTACAGCCACACTCCATCGCACAACAAATCGAGGTGAACAAACAAACGTACGGCATGTGCCAAACAGTCGATATGTTCTGAACACAGTGATAGTTTTGCAACAACGGCACAATTTCTTCTCCCTCCTGTGCATGCTGATTCAAAACATCCACTGAATGAGGCTAGAATGTCAATAAAAAAACATAAAACGGCCGACGAAATATTGCTGAAACTTAAAAAGCACGATAACACTTGCTCCGAAAGTCTGAACATGATCCGAAGCAAATTAGGAGCGTTTTCGATCGTGTATACGCACTTCGAACCTGCTTCCTGAGACATTCTTCAGCCTACCCGTTTGCTAGCGCTGGCATATTATGTGCTCGTCGTTTTCTGCCTACCTGTTCAAGTCATGTTAAACAGACATGCTGCTAATCAGAAACGAGCTGCTGTTCTGATTGGCCAGCACCGCTGCACGTACCCCAATCAACACGCAGGTGGCATTTCCGCCTAACTGCTAAATGGGGCATGTGCACAGCAGCTCGCTTCTGATAGGTCGCATACTTGCTTAGTGCTTACGAAAACTTAAATACGTAGGCCGAAAATGACGAGCCCATCTTATCTTCCTCCGAGAGAACACACGCAGGCTGAAGAGTGTCTCACTGTTCTTCTATAGAGAAACACACTAAGTATTATGTACTCTTTTCTGGACCCTAAGTAAGATTTCGCTGACTACGGCATCCCACTAACATTCAAGTTAGTGTTTTGTCAGAATGCCTAATAAAAATACAAAAGGTTGAGCCGATGTTTTGCAGTTCATTTTTTCAGACTTTTGGCTTAAGCTTAGGCTTAGGCTTAGGCTTATGACTAGTTCATACCAATGTATTATATTTCGCGGTAGGTCCTGGGGCTACGGTGAAATTTGGCAGTATAGCTTAAACTATAACACTAATTTTGCGGACTAACCCAAACGCAACCGTTCCCAAATGGGCACTACTAGGGCCCAAACGGTCCTGCATACTCTTCCCATTATGTACGCTTGATAAGATTAATAACAGCAGAAATAAAGCAACCCTGACGCAGACCTTGTAGTCATCATGAGACAGGTTTTGTCGCTCTTCACTCCAATTTTTCAATCCGTCTAAATTGAAAGACGCCCATTGACCACCGTAGTATTCATTTCTGACAATAACAGACATTAGAATATGAATGAAATTGGAATGAATTTGAACTGAGTCTGAATGAAAACAATCAAAAACAAGTTCATGTATATACTGATGTGGCCTTTTCAAGTTTAGATTAAAGTTACTGGAACTCTGGACAAGATAAAATTCACTAACTGTTTCTGTTAACAACTTTAATAGAACTTATTAATTGTATTAATTCCATGTGTTCAGTAGTGTTATTTTTTGCATCAAAAAGTGCGAAACGCCACACATTTCTTCTACAAAATTTTAGCAAAATTTTTGGCCATCTGCGTCCCATGACTCACTTTTTTGCAGTTAATTTGTGCACTGCGCCACTATCTATTTGTTCAACACACTGTTTAGTGTGTCGCTTGGGCGGTATTATAGATGTAAACTGACACTTTGTAAATTCGTTGTATTTTCGTGTAACAGAGCCGTCCTCAGTCGATCGGTACTAGTACTAAACTCCAAAATACTTAGCTTGTGGGGGCTTCTACCTCAGAACCCTGCTACCAAGACATATTTTGTATTTTTAAATTAAAATTGCATCTCTGCAGTGTCATTCAGCTAGTAAAATTAAAAAACCAGCTAAGCTTCTAAGCAAAATACCTTCGTATACGTGTAATACTCAATAATTCCTTAAATTTCATTAACGTATTAACGTAACGTTAAAACATATTATAGATTTTAAGATTATATAAAGCAACACAGCAAGTTACTTGTCAGAAGGTCCCACAAGGTAGAGCTAAAACTCGGTTTTCTTACATTTGATGGTACTTCAACGTTCAACACAAAAAACAAAAAAATAGTTTTTGAATCTTTTCGGCCACATCGTAGTTTTTTCAAAATGATGCAAAATTTTGGAGCATATGTGCAAAGCTTTGACGAAAAAACACTGGTTAACAGCAACTTCCATAAACTTGTTCACGCACTTGTCCAGGTGTAGCACAGTGTATCCCAGACGGGCACAAGCAGCCGCCAGTATAGCTTCGGGCATGCCTAAATTAAACATAAATCGAGGATTGCGAAAAAAACGCGAAGAAGTCTACCAGGATAGTTAAAAATCTGTAACGTATGTGTTACACAAAGTGCCCACCGAAAACCACTTACATAACAAAGTTGTAATGCTGGATTAATAACACAGCACATATATAATGGAAGTACACTGACGCTGTTTGTAGCGTAGATAGATAAGTACCTATTAGTCCACTCTACGTAGTGCTATATTCTAAAACTACACGTACCAGTGCCAATGACCACGACATCAAAGTCATCAGGCAACACTTCAGGGCTTGCCATGGCAGACCAGATCTGCAACTGACAAACAAAAAACGCAAAACAACAAGAAACCACCTATATATCACACGTAACTTTTTTTTGGTTTTTTTTAATTTTTCATGGTGGAGATTATATAATATAGCATGTTCAGAAAATTTTGTTGATTGCTGTAATATTTAACTTTCAGGATGCAGCAAACAGCCAGTGCAAAACTATTGCGAAACACTGCAACTCAAGCTGTGCCATTTTCATGCATAATGAATGTTGAGCCAACAGATAAGAAGCGGGCTTAGAGCAACTCCTGTGATTCAATAGCGAAGCGTGACTACAGAGCAACCAATGG
>JASANF010021099.1:0-53036 GCA_030248245.1 Trissonchulus sp. WLG1_4
AGGGTTATTTCTTATCATACTAAATACTTATTTAATATTTATCGAAGTTTTATGGTTTTTGCTGACTTTTGAGGCAACTCCCGGTCGCGGAGCGCCCCCTTAAGGTGGCGCTCCTGAAATGTAGTTTTGGCCATTATTTTAGCAAAAACGCGCGAAAAACATGCATCGAAAGAACAAAAGTTGTTCAGAAGTGAGTTTCCTTGAATTTGATGTACATATAACATGAAAAAAGTTTTGAAAATCTTTGAGCAATTTTGAGCAAGAAAAATACGAATTTCACGGAAATGCCTTCACAAGCCAGCACATTCACACGTATGTAATGAATTTGAAAGGTTAAAAAGCACTAGCAGCTGTGTTTTACTGGAACATACTTCAAATTTTTTGGCGTTTTCTTAGTGTGATTTATAATGTGTATTTATGTATTATTATGTATTATGTGTCATAATTTTTTTGTAAAATAAAGCAGAATTTTCTGCGCGAGACAGAATTATAGCGCGTGTGAATACAAATTTAAAATTTCGGGTTGCGAATTTTTTAATTAATTGGATTAACGAAAAAGTTCAAAAAGACACATAAAAGCATCTTGTTGTATTCGACCAGTCGCAAAATTCTGATTTTGAGCAAATCGTTAGTATTTAAAAGATTTATTCAAATTTATTTTCTTTTCAAAAATCGCGATTTCAGTGTTTTTCAATATATCGATCAAATTCATAAAAAAATTACATTTGTGAGCGCTCATCATGTTGAGGGAAGCAAAATGAGGTATTGATTGTGCAAAAGCTGGTTACTTGTGAAAGAGAAATCGAAAGCCGAAGTTCCACTCGTTTGCTCCTACAATTGGTGCTACTTGTATAAATCAACTCCATTTTTGTGTGAGGCATACTTTCACACCAGCTTGCCATTGTGCGTCAAAATTGGCCGCAGAATTTCGCCGTTTTTGTAAAAGTCACATTTCAGGAGCGCCACCTTTAGACAAAATTTGATTGGAAATGTCCAGAATGGGGAATGGTTGACGTGGTTGAAGAAAAAAATGCAAAAGTTAAAGCAGAATATATACAAAAAATGCATGAAATAAGAAGGAAAAATAAAAAAAATTTATTTTAAAATTAGTTAATATTTTAAAATTCAAATTACATTTCCTCTATTTTTTCTTTATTTTTCTGCCAAATTTCGATAAATGTTTTTCCTGTGTACGCGCGCACTGGGAAAAAAAAAGCATGTGAAAAAAACGAAGCATGTGAAAGTCGAATTAAAAACAGATTACTTTTTTGATAAATAGAAAAACGCAGTTAGAGAGCTTCTGTTAAATCAAGCCAGTGGGCCAGAATTTGAAATTTTTATCCTGCAAGGCTCAGCACATGTGAGTGTGCGTGAGCGTTTTCAAAATTACACAAATTGAGCCTTAGATTAGGAAATAGGCTTAGGGTCAGGCTTAGTTCCAAGGTTATTATCGGGCTTAGTTTGGGCTTAGCCTAAGGCTTAGGCTTAGTTTTATAATTTTGAAATTTATATGTTTAAGTGATGAGCTTACCAGGCAGGCAAGGCAGTAAGGCACGTCGACCAGAAAAATAAAAAAAACATCCAGCAAGCTAAGCAACGTTTTCATTAAAAACAAAGGGTGGTGTTTGTGACCGGCCGGAATGTTTGGCCGGCCGGCCCGCTGGCCGGCCGGCCGGGAAAAGCCGGCCGGGCGGCCGGCTAAAATCAGCCGGCCGGCCGGTTGGCCGGTTGAAAACACCGGCCGGCCAGCCAGGTTCAACTGTAAGGCTTCACCTGGGAGAACCTTCCTTACTCCCTAGTCACACTTCACTTACCTTTCAACATTTTAATAATATGAATTTACGCTCAATCTATTTTAACACTATATACGTACTTGACATCTCATCTGTGCGTGTGCGTCTAGTCTGGCTTCACTGTACGGTAGCATCTAGGATTATTGGTTAGTCGAGTGTGTGTGCAGCCCTGTCTGGCGGCCTGTTTTAATT
Source organism: Trissonchulus sp. WLG1_4 (assembly GCA_030248245.1). Lineage (NCBI taxonomy): Eukaryota > Metazoa > Nematoda > Enoplea > Enoplida > Ironidae > Trissonchulus > Trissonchulus sp. WLG1_4. The sequence goes on from JASANF010021099.1 coordinate 1,986, forward strand.
GCTTTTCTACTCGCCTGCGCTTTTTCTCTATTATTCTAAGCCTAAAAGGCCTGTCATTATACTTTGCGTTTGTTTCATTAAATTGGTCCAAATTCAGTCGGCGTTCGCGTCCGTTCTTTGGCAGTCTAGGCGTAGAGCCCTGCCACTTCTGCGTGAGTACTATAGTCCCCGGGCAGTATCGGCCTAGAGAGGCCATGCCACCTCTGCGTTCCGTATGCGCCGTGCTTTGCTCCACCGCTGCTCGCTACCCCCCGTATACCCGGGAGGCCTTTCCAGGCTGTAGCAGGCGGTCCGCTATGTGTGCTGCGCCTACTGCGCCTAGCCCCGTAGATTAGGTAAGCCCCTCTCCCCGTCGGTGTCCGGCAACCCCGGCCCGTACGGAAGACCCCGCTCATCATACCTGGAAGCCCCGCTGGCGGCATGGTAAAACCCAGAGCGAGGGATGACTCTCCCCTATAGCTGGGACCTACCGTTCCCGCTTGGGACATTCGTAGGTGCGGCAACGAGTCGCCATACACAACCGGTTTTGGAGTTGAATCAACTCTGGGCTTGGATCAACTGGTTTTATCCAAAAATTCGGCCTATCCGGCCGGTCGGCTTTTACCGGCCGGTCACAAACACTAACCAAGGAGGTATTCTACAAAGGTGGTTTTACTAAGCCATGGTTTTACGTATGTTTCTATATGGTTTGCACATAATTTCATTACGAACTATAGCCTGATTCGTCATTCGATTGTAGTAGATTTTATTAAACCATGGTTTTAACTCAGCTGAAATTTAAAAAAAACTTAGATGCTGCAACTGCACTACAACCACGGTTTTAAAAAATTTACGAAATTCGTAACAAATCAGGCGTGCGTAAAACCATGGCTTAGTAACACCACCTTTTTGAAATCCACCCCAAAGTTTTTTCGCCAAAGGGCACAAATTCCAAATCGCATGTTTTGACTTTTGAGTTGAAACATGAAGTTTTGACACAAATATAAAAAATAGTTAAAGAAACTGAGTAATTTTTATTTGTTCAATAAATGAACTTTGAAGCGAGACATGCACTAGATGTAAAAGTTGCATGATAAGTAAAAAACTGACTTATTAAGCACCACACACAGCCTTCTTCCCAGCCAGACGCACTCTCCCCAAAGCTAATTCCAGCCCTCCCTCAAACCGACGAAAAACGCTGTTTCTTTTTCTAGGCCTTTTTACGCTACCCCCTCCAAATTCTTAATGTCTTCTGACACTCTTGAGACAAAAAACAAAAAATAAATGAAAAAATGAATTGCACAATACAATCAGTTATACAATTGTCAGTAATTATTATTGTTTCATTATGTTGTTTAATTGTTAAATCGCATTTGAATTTGCGGAGCAAAATGTTGCAAAAATATTGCAAAAATAGAATCTCAAGCGGGGTTAGTGTGCAACGGGAGACCCAGTGGATCTTGACATTGGGGTCGTCAACTTCACGTGTGGGTATAATAACCAAGTTGGGTATACCATGGTTTTTTGTGGATGACCGCCTGGGCGGATTGATTATGGACCGGTACCATTTTTACGTCGGGCGATTGCACCTCAATTATACGATAAAGTCCATCATCCATGCCACATATGAAGTAATTTTTCTGAACGCTTAGGCTTAGTGCTAGGTGTTTAAGCATAGGCGAGATCATTTATTTGCCATTTGGTAAGTTTGTCATTTTGTCAGTAATGTTTTCGCCTAGTTTGCGCGGTGCTTATAATTTCACGAGCAACCTTCCAAGATTTATTTAGTGGTGGGAGGTGCGGAGCAACTTTTCCGGCCGATTTTGCTTCGTGAGCCACCAATGTTGTTCTTGGGCTGCCACTATTTGCTTCGTGAGCTACATTCAAAACATTCTGGGGGGCGGGGTCGGGTTGGAGGGGACCAACGGCCCCCAATCCCCCCACGTCCATGTATGGAACGGTATTTTTAAGATAACTACTAAGATCCTTATTGTCTTCCTAGAACGTTTTAAGCGTTTGTTTGATGGAATACACGGCCCGACGGCCATACAAAAAATAGAAAGGTGTTTCTTTAGTCGTTGCGTTTATACTCGTTCTGTATGCAAAGAGGACTTGCGGGATATATGTGTCCCAATCATCTTCGCGTGTGGGAACATACATAGTCCACACGGGGGCGCCAGATTGTAGCCGTTTATTGGCAGTTAAACAGGTAAAACACTTTTCCGCAACAATTAGAATAACCAACAACTAACTGTAAACGAGCGGATTTAAATATACAATTATACAGACCAGACATAAGCAAACTATAGGTAGGCAAGCGTGCGAACAATATAGATGCACATAAGGGGGGTAGGGGGGTATCCACCTCCCCTGGGGGGGTCGCCCCCCCCCTTCAGACATCCGGCACCCCCCCCTCAACCCCCCACCCCCCCTCTGATGGCCAAGAAAGTGCCCCAAAAATTCGTAAAAAATTGAAAAATTGCAAAAAATTTTCGCCTGCGACCAAAAAAGTACCCCAAAAATTAGTTGAAAATCGAAACATTCTGAAAAATTTTCGGCTATCACCGAAAAATGGCCAAAACTAGGGACCACCCCGCCTTGCGTCAGGGGTTGGGCAACCCCCCCTCAGAGATTCCCCCAGTGCATCTCTGGCAAACAACCACTAAAAACTAAAACACAAGCTGGCGCTAATCAATACATTTTTATTCCGCCTAAAGGCGGAATAATTGGAATCATATTTTGACACTAAGAGTACACAAGCGTTTCTGTGAGCCACGCCGGTGCCTATGTTCAGCATAGGCCTAGTATAGGGAGCTTTTTTTTCTGCCCATGGGGCCGAAAATTTCTAATAAATTACCAATTTAACAACAATTGACTTAAATTATCACAAAACATATTCTTGCTACGTTCGTATCAAAACTTTTTCTACAATTACTGTAGTACGTAATATATTTTCAAATTTTATATTTCGCTTCCTAGCCCCCCTTGTGTACTGTTGTTTTCTGTCTGTCTTTTGACAGACAGTTATAACATAAGCTGGCGAATCCCACACGATATGCAAATAAGCTCCAGTCTTGTATCCAATTACATCTTTTGCAGGTTACGTATAAGAGAAACACAGCCAATAATATTTCTTAGGTGGTGCTTGCATCAGATATTATGCAAATTAGTTTAGATTACGTCCACTATTCAGACAATCAGTTAGCAGCGTCAGTGGGAGGGTGGGAGTTAACGACGTTCTTTCAGACCAAAAAGAAAATCGTGAGTGTGCATACCGAGCAAGAGTGCACTTTGTCCGTATATGTACTTTAGTATTATTTTCTACCCAATAGGAAATCAGAAAACATAATTTTTCCCTGAATAAAAACATCTAAAAAAATTACAGCAGAACTTTGACTTTTGGATAAATAGCTACATTACATACATATGTATGTAGTAATTAGCGAGCAACTTACCTATGTAGCAGGAAAATTTTGACCGATAGACGCTTCCTATTTTACTCAACAATCAACTGAGGATTACACTAATAACCGAATGGTCCGTAAGACAGAATTTGCGGTGCTGTAGTGATTTACATACTGACTGTATATCCTACAAAGTCACACGACACTTTGGTAACGAACGAGTGTAAAGTCTTATGTAACACGACGGCGCATTTCGACGGCGCCAAGGCATACGCCACGCATGCCATAGAGCATGAGCGGGCGCGTGAGGGGGCGCATTCTATTTTCACATTGTCTGCTGCATTACATATTTTACCCAATGCAGCAGGCAGTGTGCGTATGTGAAAATTCTAATTACAGATTGCGCCCGCTCGTGCGCAGTCTCATGCGCCCGCTGATGCTTCCCCAGGGGTTTTGGGTTTTTGGCTGGCCACAATTAATAGCGCAAACAGTGCGTAAGGGGTGGGGGGGTAAAATTCCTGTGTTCTGGGTACGTTTAAATGCTACCTCTACCGACAGTTTGATATGTAATTTCATGTCACCACGTCGGAATTTGTGCTCCTTTTAGGGGCCGACTTGTTTTATTCAGGCACATATGATAATTATTACATACATATTATGTATTATTAATCAAACGACCAGACTAATTTACAACATATCATAAATAAGTGACATGACCATGTAGGTTTGGTTGTACAGATCAAACGCATCAAATAAAAACGACAAATTAAAAAGATGGGCGATGAAAACATATTCTATTTATTGCACAATTTATATTTTATATCGGTTTTGAAATTTAAAAATAATGACAAAGAACTATCTGATTTTTCAATTTTTACTCAACTAGAAACGAAAAAATAAGGTGTTTAGTTCCATACGTATGACTGTTGTGTTAATAATTTTTATTTGTTGTTGCTGTGCCGTACCTTAATTATATTACATTTCTTGATTAATGGCGCTAAAATTTAGTTAATTCCTACGTAGCTCCTCTGCTGGTCAACATCTATAATTTAGCAGAGATTAATTACCTTTAATAAACTGAATGCTTCGAAAGAAGCAGTAATTATCATAAATTCGTCAGAATTCATGATATTTAAATAAAAATTGGAAGTGAACGAACCAAATTTCGTAGACCTTTGGTGAATAAGTACCAAAGTTTGACCCCAGAGCCGGCTACATAAAAAAGAAAAATAACAATTGATGCCAAATGCCCAAAACGTTGGTTATAAAACTGTTGACCAGAAAAGCAAACAGACAGTTTGCGGCAGCAGTCGGCCTGTGGCACTGCCCATTTTACGCCGCTTTATGTTATTTCTACCCGGTCCTTTTCTTGCAACTAAACCGTTTATAGGTGACAAATAACCTATTAGATTTTAAAAATTAGATTAAAAATTATTGTATTTTAAAATTAGAAAATTTACCTTTTCTTACATTAAAGTTACTGCAAATAGGCAGTATTGAAGAATTAAAACTAATTACTATTAAAAGTTTATTAAGTTTACTACTGTTGACTGGAGGGGGAAAACTAGTGTTTGTGACCGGCCGAAATTTTTGGCGAAAAAAAACGGCGCTGGCCGGCCGGCCGGCCAAAATGGACCGGCCGGCCAGCAGGTTAAAAACACCGGCCGGCCACCAAATTCGACCGACTGACAAAATTAAGCCGGCATAACAACCTGGCAGGCTAAGTTATGTCAAAATGACACTCTAGAATTGGATAAATTGGTTTTGTCCAAAAATTCGGCCACTGCAGCCGGCCGCCCGACCGGCTTTTACTGAGCCAGCCGGCTTTTACTGGCCGGCCGGCCTGCCGAACTTCTCCGACGGCCCGGCCGGCGGCTTTCGCGGCCGGTCACCAGGGAAAACCCCTTTTTTGTTGTCACTTATAAACGGTTTTAAACCCATTTGATTCAGATTCAGCACCATTGATCCATTATCCTTGTTGCTATTTAAATTCTACTTCAAACTATTTATTGCACTACGTTACTCAAATTCACTGCCATACTTGCCAAGATATTTTTAAATTTACTTTACTAGATATTTTTTTAATCTACTACTAATTTTTATACCAGATTGGCAATTTTTCCAATAAACTAGGTATTCATCTGAACCTTCTTATTGCTTCCGAAAATACATCACAGATTCAGCTGTGCTCGTTGCTCTAACTAGTTTAAATTGCCTGGAAAATTAACCCCCCCCCCCCGAAGGTATACAGCGGTTTAGTTGAACTCTGAATCAACTTAATAGTAAAAATTAAACAAATATGTGACCTCAAAAGGTTAGGACTGGTTAGGCGGCCGAGAGGCGAATAAGGAACAATAGAGTAGGGAATAGGGATTTGGCACGGTTAACCTTGAGGTCAGATACTTGTAGAGTTGACCTTTTGTACCAAAAAAACTCACGACCACTCGAAAACTCGGGTGGATAAACCCCCTGTTCAGAAAAATTAAACCTTGTTATCAAATTTTCTATTGTCATCAATTTCTTTATTATACTTAGTCTGTAACTTTAGCTAAAATAGTTTCGTTTTACCAAGAGTGTATGATAGGGAAGAGTTATGACACTCTCTCCTGTTGTAGCTAATTTCAGAACATTGCCAACTCACCAGTCACCATCGACTTGGGTTATTTGTACAGGCAGTGTGCTGAAACGAGGAAGAACCCCCACGCTAAAATCAGGACATGTTTTGATTCGAGGCGAAGCAACTCCTTACCAAACAAGCCCAATCTGCGGCAAAATCTTGAGTAAGTATGAAGCATAAATTTTTAAGTAAACTGACCACAGGTCAGTTAAAACCTGTTGCGCAGCTAAAACTTTTGCAGCATTAACATCAAGAGTACATAATAGTGTCTCACTCTTTATAGAAGAAGAGTTAGACACTCTCCTTTCTGCCTGTGTTATAGCGCAGGAATGCGCTCGTCATTTCCAGCCACATGTTGCCGTTTTATGCAACATGTGGGTAGCCAATCAGAAGCGACCTTCGCTTCTGGTTGCTGGACGCCTATGCACGTGCTCCAATCAGCACGCAGGCGGCTTCACGTGCTATTGCCTGAAATTTGTCAAAAACACATTTAACTTACCAGTTAACATCATATTCAGCACATACTAGCAATAATCGCTGAAAACGGTGATAAAAATGTCGGCAAAATATAACTTTGGGCAAAAAACAAAAAACCCACCAACCCGACCGATCATGGCAAAATGTAACAATGAAATGGCTGTAATAGCGACCAGTGTGCTGATTGGAGCACGTGAGGCCGCCTGCGTGCTGATTGGAGCACGTGCACGGGCGTCCAACCAATCAGAAGCGAAGGTCGCTTCTGATTGGCTATCCACATGTTGCATAAAACGGCAACATGTGGGCTGGAAATGACAGCGCATCTGCCTGCGCTATAACACAGGCAGAAAGGAGAGTGTCTAACTCTTCTTCTATAAAGAGTGAGACACTATTATGTACTCTTGTGAACATCAATTTCATTTAATGAAGCAAATGAAAGTAGATTCTCATATTGTAGTAATTCACCAGCCAATTTATAGCTATACTGTGATAAATATTATAATATAAATAGCGTTTGTATTTTGTAAGGACAATCCATATGGTTTATAACCTACATAATATAGTCGACGGCCGTCTCTATGATAGCCAATCCAATAAGCTGGATGCAACAATTATGAGAACTGCTCATTTCTATCGACATTAATTATTCGATCGGAACGCTGATTGCAAGACACCAGTTATGTGACTTATGTGACAGCAACTTTATTACGCTGATACATGTTGCAAGCAAACGTACGCGAATAAAGTGCTGGTCAGTACCGCTGCAAAAGTCTGCTGCAGACGCGCATTTGATTCAAAGAGTGAACTAAACAGACGCACTGACATTCGAAAACCAAGCGAGACAGTGTAATATGACAAAATCAAAATTAAAGACCTGTTGTGCTGTGGCACAACAGGAAAAATCAAAATCAAAAAAAGCATCGTTCTGACAAATTAGCTAGAATAAGGAAAAGTGTCATACTCATACCTACCATGTACTCTGTACTGTTGGTTTTACACATGTAAACGGCAGCTGATTGTTTTAACTTGGGTGGTACTAGGAGTTATGGGAATTGATTGAACGCCGTTAAAAACTTTTTTGCGGAAAAACATTTTTTTAGAAGCGATTCTTAGTTCTTTGTTTTTCCAGAAGTATATAAAAACGTTATTGGCAGAATTAATACTCATTAAAATCCAACATATAGGTCCGTATATGCTAATAATGGCAACTTTAGCTTTAAGCGCCATGCCAAAAAAATATATACCAGACGGTACAGTATACAGTATTCCTCCCAAGACAATGATAATTAGTAACATTTTAGTTACTTTCTTTTGTCTTTTATATTTTACAGCAAGAACCTTATCAGATAGCACTTCTTTAGAACCTTTACGCAGAGAAAGCAGAGCTACTAAATACACAACTAATGTTGCACAAGAAACAAAAAAACGGTACGCTTCAGTGTATAGAGTAAACCACCGTGGCGTGACCCAGCCTGAGAGGCAAATCCTGGGGAAAAGTTCGCTTGCAGAATCCAATGAGGACAAGTACGAAATCACCATACCCAGGCCGTGCAAGCCAAGGCTTACCGTCCACCCGAGAAAAACAGTTCTTGTCAACGTATTTGTACTCAACTTAGTATACGCCCGAATGCTGACACAAGCAATCAATCGATCAATTGAAATCAGCAACAGCATTGTGGGGATGGCATAAGTGCTAAGCATGAAACATTGATTGTAGAGTTTAATCATACACTGCCATGGGGTTTGCAGCTGGCGGTCTCGCCCGGTCAGTAGTAGAAATAGCCTGTAGGGGGCAGCCGTCAGCTGACCTAAGCCAACCAAGGCGTCCGCAACTGCCAGCGATTTGGGCAGCACATACTCTTTGGTGCGAAAAGACTTCACCAACGTAAAGACAAGCACAATTATGCCGTTGCTCAATGTCTGCACCATTCCCAGCATGACGTAAATCAGCAGTAAAACATACGCATAAAAATTAGTTTTTGCGTCCGTTAGTTTGATAAGAGAACTACCATTTGTAACATCTGTGCTATTGTCACTTGATGACGCGTTCATGATGTTGGTATCGAATAAACCAAACTTTGGTCAAGTTTTCGCGAACTCTTAGTTTTATACTATATGTAACAATTATTATATGATCAGTTTCAAATTTACTGAAGCCCACTCTAGATCTGTTTGTTACTTCACAATCAATCAGACATGTTTTGATCTAGATAGGCTCAAAACTTTAATTAACAAATTCTTATATTCGTTTTTGGTCTCTGTTACTCAAGGTTTGAATTGAACACCGAACAACAGCTATATAACAAAGTTAGAATTTAATCTATACGTGAATAAAATTAAACAATAAGTAGCTAAATGATTATGATAAAATGATAACACATGAATGTTAATTAGAGAGCAACAGGTTTGAAAATTTACAAAACAACTTCAAAACAAAAACCTATCTCAACACTCAGACTCAACAGACGGTATTAGATTTAGGTATGGAAAATGATCACAATAAGAAAACATTGCACGGTTATGCTAAACAGATAGCTCATATTTCAGTGCCAATTTATTTTTTTAATGAGTTGTTTGTCAGATATACCTCTTTTGTCCGAAATAATTACTTTTTAAATAATTTGCTTGATATGTTTTACATTTGTATGGATTTGACGAAACGAACGCGTGTTGGCGACACAAAAATGCGCTGTAGCAATTTATCGATGATGGTATATGCGCTTAGTAGGCTGTTATTACGCGGCCCCTTCAGGGGCCGCGTATATACTATATTCAGAATCTCATCGTCCTACGTTAATTCGGGTAGGTCGAATTTCTAGTATTATTTAACACTAGAAGTGCAGGTACCTCGGTGTTGTGCACGCGTCGCACAAACACCAACACACCTGGGCCCGATTTATCGAAGCAAAATGTTCGTCATCAGAAATGTTCGTCATCGAAAATGTTCGTCATCATAAATTTTGGATTGATCGAAACATTTTCGATGAAGAACATTTGCTTTTTCGATGACGAACATTTGCTTTTTCAACGGCGAGTTCGTCATCGAAAAAGCAAATGTTCGTCATCGAAAATGTTCGTCATCAAAAAAGTTCGTCATCAAAAATGTTCGTCATCGAAAAAGCAAATGTTCGTCATCGAAAAAGCAAATGTTCGTCATCGAAAAAGCAAATGTTCGTCATCGAAAAAGCAAATGTTCGTCATCGAAAAGCAAATGTTTGTCATCGAAAATGTTCATTATTGAAAATTTTCAGCGTTCGAAAATAGATCAGTCGTTCTAAGTCTAAACATTCTGAATTAGAACATTTTTATTAAAGTCAAAATTCTCTAATAAAAATAATAACTACTACTAACTACTTCCAATACTACTACCACCTAAGACTACCTAATACCAAGAGTACATAATGGGAAGAGTATGACACTCTTCCCATTGGCCAGCTTGGCAGCGCGGTAGATGCGTTGCACAATAACGGCCAAAAAAGGACCCAAACGGGACCCGGTCCCAAATGGGTACCTGGTACCTACCCAAATGGGACCCAGGTACCCAAACGGGTCCCAGGTACCCAAATGGGACCCGAAAGTATCTGATTGGCTGATTGGGGTACCCAAACGGGCCCTCCAGGTACCCAAACGGGACCCAGGTACCCAAACGGGACCCAGGTACCCAAACGGGACCCAGGTACCCAAACGGGACCCAGGTACCCAAATGGGACCTCTTTTCAAATCTGACAACCAATCAGATTGCAGCAGTTTTTAGCTCCGCCTACAGTCAAGCTACCGTATTCCCGCGTGCATATGTATGTAAATAAGTATGTATGTCAATAAGGCTGTTTTTATTAATTTTTAGCATTTTGCTGCTTTAAAGACTTATTATAGGACCCAAATAACAAAGACGCAGCTGATTTGAGATATATATATATTTCTGAAAAATGGCATAAAAAAGGCAAAGAGTGAGCATTTTGACAGCGGTTATTTTTAAAAAATATACAATAGTTTTAACTAAGTTCCATCAGTTTACTAAGACTTTGTTTATGTCTTATAATAAGTCTTTGGGGCAGAAAAATACTAAAAAGTTCTAGAAAGAGCATTATCAGCAACGTCGCATATGCTGCTGCACGCGGGATTACGGTAGCTTGATTGTAGGCGGAGCTAAAAGCTGCTGCAATCTGATTGGCTGTTAGATTTGAAAAGAGGTCCCATTTGGGTACCTGGGTCCCGTTTGGGTACCTGGGTCCCGTTTGGGTACCTGGAGGGCCCGTTTGGGTACCCCAATCAGCCAATCAGATACGTTGGGGTCCCATTTGGGTACCTGGGTCCCGTTTGGGTACCTGGGTCCCGTTTGGGTACCTGGGTCCCATTTGGGTACCTGGAGGGCCCGTTTGGGTACCCCAATCAGCCAATCAGATACTTTGGGGTCCCATTTGGGTACTTGGGTCCCGTTTGGGTACCTGGGTCCCATTTGGGTACCTGGAGGGCCCGTTTGGGTACTTGCAGGGCCCGTTTGGGTACCAGGTACCCATTTGGGACCGGGTCCCGTTTGGGTCCTTTTTGGCCGTTATTGTGCAACGCATCTACCGCGCTGCCAAGCTGGCCAATGGGAAGAGTGTCATACTCTTCCCATTATGTACTCTTGCTAATACTACTAAAATTGAGGTACAATAAAGTATTGAGTTTAGTGGTTCTGTCTGGTGTCAATAGATAGTGGCAAATTCTCAAAGTTGAATATTATTTTGTTTTAACTTTTCCGCAATATTAACCAAAGTTTTGAAAAACTTTACGTAAATCATTTTGCCGAAAGAGAACTAATTTAATAGTTCAGAAAAGCTGAAAAGCTGGTTATAATTTCACAGAGCTCGGTTCATATACTCGCCCTTGTCCTTGTCCCTATCATTTTGTCCTTGAGCAATTCCAAAATTACCTGGCCAAATAAGCCGATTTTTGGCATGAAGATATTTGACCTCAATTCCAGACCGAATACAAAAATCATCTAAAACGCTTCCGTTAATTATTCACAGCAGCTGGCCAAAATGTGCCCTAGTCCTTCTTGACCCTCTGTGTTCTCAAGGACAAGTATGAACCGGTCATAAAAATTAAGTACGCCTGAACCAAATGCTTGAAACGGCCAGCCAACTCTCTTTGCAGTATGGTCACAGATATCAGTTATTCAGTTAACAGCTATTAGGATCGATTCATACTTCAGTAGGGCATACGGACAAAGCCTGTATAATCCGTTTTTTAATTCTTACTTTTTAAGGCAAACGCGCATAGCTTGGGCCTAAGTTGCGATTCATATTTTTGAACAGTATGTCCGTTTGTCCGTATGCCCGGGAGTTTTGGCTAAGTTGAACTGAAATTAACTTTGCCGGGCATATACGGACAAAGTAAAATAGTGCGGTTTAGTATATCAGGTTTGGCGCGATAGCGCCAAACCTATAATAGGATAAAATCAGCTGAATGCGACTTTTTAGTGTACAAATCGACAAATAACTCCAATTAACGTTAACGCCACAATTTCTTACTTAATACGCTGGTAGTATTTGTAAAAACACAGAACTGTTGCAAAAATTATGTTTATTGGTTGAGTTTGAACAAAGTTATGATTTTTGAAAGTTTTCAAAAAACTTCGCGTCCCTTTTTACTTTTTTCAGCCAACTTTTCTCAGCATCTAGCGAACCGTTTTCTGCGACCCTGGGCTCGGTCGATGTGGTTTGTCATGCCATAACTTTTCTCCTATTTTCGTGTTGAACGGCTGTGGCTTCGCTGAGAAAATTGGCAAAAACCTCTTTTTTAACTCATCTTGTGAAAATGGTCAATTTGATCAACTTCTCAGAATGTATACATTATGTGTAACAATTTACAAGTCAGATTTACTTGTTTAGTTGTGAAATCGCATGTTATTTTTACGCGGCCCCCTCAGGGGCCGCGTATATACTAGGTATATTCAGAATCTCAAGTTTCTATGTTATTTCTGGTAGATCGAATTTCCAGTGTTAAATAACACTGGAAGGGCAGGTAGGTCGATCTTGCACTCAAATTCCGCATGGCAGATGATGCCACTGAGAATAGCGAAGGGAGACAAAAGCAACAAACTGAGTGGAATCGAACCACCACCCCGTCGTTTCTCAGTCGGACGCTCTACCGTCTGAGCTAACCGAACTGACAGTTAAGAAATTTCTAAAGGCAATACAAATAATGTAACACCGGAAGTAATCATCAACGTGTGCGATATGTCATTTAAAATTTAAAATTAGCTGTGAGACTGATATATCAAAGTTTCAATTAGTGATGTGTGGCTTTAACATATATTTTACAACATTCACGATTTGGTGTGAGAACTTTGGTTACTTATGTATTTGCCAATCAGTGCTGCTTAAAAACTTACATTAGTTACAGTTTACCTTTTGGCATTCAGTTTTTTTAGTTTCACGTTGATTTAAATTTTTACGAAGGTTTTAAGACTTGGGGCTAAAATTTTCAAAATGCACCAATTTAGGGACAGCTGGCGCCTATTAGGGGACAGCTTATACCAAATAAGGGACAGCTTTAATTAAACTAAATAAGGGACAGTTGCCGTTTTAGTTGTTTCAATTAGTATACATAATGGCTCATAGCATTATTACGCATGGTAAATATAACTTATATATTGACAAAAATTCATCAAGTTTACGCAAAACAGTGATAAATGGTCAACACCTGTGTGTATTATTACTGTATATATAAGAAATATACGGGCAGTGCAGCCAAAACCAGGGGTAGACGCGGGTCAGAATTTTCGACCCGCGACCCAATCCAACCCGCGGCTCGACACTCGTGGGTAACCCGCGACCCAACCCGCGCCATAAAACCCGACCCGCGATCCACTTATAGACACACCACTCCATAGACATAACCCTACCTGATAATTAATTATTTTTAGCTGTTGCCTATGTATAATTTCCATTTGCAAAGTGCACATCTGTACCTAAATTGTTTGCATTGCTACATATGTACTTTAAACGAAAGGTACTATTACACGGTACTCAAATTTCTGTAAATTGGAGACCGACATAGTGATTTTTTAGGTTTTGCGGGTCGAAAAAAATTTGTTGACCCACGCAGCCTGAAGTGGGTACGAGCGGGGCCGCGGGTGGACCCACGACTCAAATTTTTCGACCCAACTCAACCTGCGGGTACCCAGTACCCACAACCCGCGTCAACCCCTGGCCAAAACGGTTATAGATGGAAATCTGTTGTCTTGTATCCAAATATAAATCCACATACTGTGCATTGCAGCGTGCTAGGCTATTAGACTTGCTGCCAGATTAACCGGATGGCCACTGGTCAGAACTGGTGTAAATTTTACTGTACTGTACGTACCTGTACTGAACTACTGAACTGGTGTTATGACTCCCTTGAAAATATAATCTTCCATGAATTTGACCTATGCTTTATTGAATAATCACTCGAGCAAAATTGCTTTTGCAACGTAGTGTATATGCGTAGAGCTATCATTTAACATTTTATGGTTCAATTTTTATGTACTGTTTCACTTTGGCACCCCAAGCAAAATGCTGTAGCGGTCAACTTGACCAAATTTTTGACTTTCAGCAGTTTTAGTAAAAAAGGTGTTACAATGATTATTACTTTAAGGTGCTGACCGCAAAGTATACTGGTAGCCGCAAAATAGCAAAGTACTTGGTGCAAAAAGTTAGAGGTTTTACTTTAATTTTAACTGCAAAAATTTAGAGGTCTTACTTTATCTCTAATTTCAACTTGAAGTAAAATAACCTAACTTCAACTTCAAATTATATAGTAAGTTTAAAAGAAGTTACATAGAAGACATTGACATTTCGGCCTACTGTAATCTTAAATGAAATTGACGCCTGAGCCTTACTTCAACTGTAACCGATTAGCTTAAACCGAGTTAGCTCAGACTTACAATCTTTAAACCGGTTTGAATTTGCTGCTGCAATAAAAATTAGCACTGTTGGCGCTTAAGATTTAGTTGAAAACTGCCGTCTAACCCTTGGTTAGAAGGCGTTTTTTTATTAGAATACTTCATTAGACATGCCTAATTAGGCGTGCATGCATAACAATTGTTTCAAGCTTTTGCCTTTACAAATAATTTTAATCCAACAAAACAGTTTAAAAAATATGCTTAAAAATGTCATTCCAAATTCTCTAGATTACGTGGATTTAATTAACTTTTAGTGTGCCGCTTTTCAGTCAGACAAAAAGACTATGTACGCTATTGAATACATGTATGTATGAGGGTGGGCGGCGATGGGTGGTAGGTGTGTTTTGATTTTACAATTTTGCTGAATTTTGATTTTGATTTTTGATGCGTTGCCAAAAATTTGGAATTTTGATTTTGATTTTTGATGCGTTGCCGAAAATTTGGAATTTTGATTTTGATTTTTGATGCAGACTTTTAAATTTATAATTTTGATTTTGATTTTGCTTTTGATTTTTGATTTCTGATTTTTGATTTTTGATTTTTGCAAAAACTGTCAAGTAAACACAAGCGTTTCAGGCTTACAACCTTTACGCTAGTCACACACCGTACAGGGTTTACACGAAGCAATTTTCACGCAATTTCCACGCATTTTTTTTCACGTGATTTCCAAGCAACTTCAGTTGCGTGAAAATTGCTTCGTGTAAACAAGCAAATTTTGAAGCAATTTTCACGCAACTAAAATTTAGCAGTCGATCTCTGAGCGACTGCCACAAGCAATTTTCACGCAACTACCAATCAAATTTTGGCTGGTAGTCACGTAGATAGCTGAAAATACAGTAGTGTTGTTTTAGTATACTATAACTCATACTAAAACTAGTTTTAGTATGTGATACTAAAACTAAATCAAATTGGCTATACTATAACTATAACTAAAACTAAACTAAATTCAGGTCGTTATACTATAACTGTATCAAAACTAAACTAATTTCAGAGCGGTATACTATAAATAAAACTAAACTAAATTCGGGCTTATACCAAAACTAGTTTTAGTACACATAACTAGTTTTAGTAAGCATGTCATACTATAACTAGTTTTGGTACGCCCGCATACTAAAACTAGGAGTTTTAGTAAGCCTGTTATACTAAAACCAGTTATAGTACATCCGCTTACTAAAACTCGGGAGTTTTAGTAAGCGGTGGGAAAATATTTTGCGCAAAGCAGAATCTATATCCTCATTGGATAAATAATATAGATTTTTCCTTTAAAGGCTATGCAGTACAGTTTGTCAATTTGTGTTGCAGTTGTAAGGCGGTCAGAATTGTTAGTTATTTTAACATTTGGTTTTGGAGTTTCAAAAAATTGGTAAGTTTTTTACTTTGTGTGCTGGTTTATTTTTCATATTTTTACCAAATTAACGGGTCAATTTTAATCCTATATATGATTTAAAAATTATACTTAAAAATGTCATTCCGAAAACCCTAGTCTAACTGGAGTTTAATCGTAATATAATGTTATTATCGTCCAGTGTTTAGTGTAGGCAGTGTCATGCATACCTATTTTTATAAATTTTCCGAATATTTACTAATGGGCCCTTCTTTTACCGGTCTAAGAACTAAGGAGTAAATTTCAGTTTAAACAGTTTAAAATCATGATTAGAATGTCATTACTAAATTTCGTAATCAAACAGACTTAACATAAAACTTAACTTTTAGCACACTGCTTTTTGAGTCGAACTAAACGAACTTAAACTATGCGCGTCAATGCTAACCATATAAGTTAAACGGTTTAGTCCGGGGGTAGTTTAGCAAAAGGTTTGAACTATAATTAAGTCGCTGACTTATCTTAACTTCAGTTTGTTTAGCCTGATAAGCCAGTCCCCATATCCGACTAAAAATAAGTTTAGTTCATTTAACATTCTAAACGCAGAGGCTCTTGACTAAAGGTGAAAGTAACTTTAACTAATTGACTATAATTGTAAATAAACTAAAGCTAGAGTTAAGTAGGATGCAATACTATAATCGAAAAAACACGCTTGCCGTAAAAACGCCTTTATACTGAAACTCCATACTAAGACTATACTATAACTAAAACTAAAACTACGGCGAAAAGCTTATACTATAACTAGAACTAAAACTAAACTAAATTTCAGCCGCTATACTATAACTGTATCAAAACTAAACTAATTTGGGTGTTCTATACTATAACTGTATCTAAACTAAACTAAAATTTCTATACTAGAACTACACTAGAATACAATTCGGTAGAACAACAAATACATACATTCCAATGCCCCCCTTTCTTTTTTCCTAACGCACACGCACCTACAAGGGCGTAGCCAGAGGGGAGTAGAGTGAATTCATTTCTCCCCCGAAATTTTTTCCGACTGAAATTTTACAAAAGGGTCACCTTTTGGTTCTTACGGTTCGGGGCGGAAAAATTATTAGATACGCGTCCAACTGACCGACGTCGACCTAAAAATTAAAAATTTCAGTTTTTTTTTAAAATAAGCAAAATCTGAGCCTTCATGTTTGAGCGGGCGTTCAAAATACTGTATTTTGATCGGTAGTTGCGTGAAAATTGCAGCCAACTAGTTGCTTCAAAATTGCGTGCTCATTGCGTGAAAATTGGTTCGAGTAACAGTGTAACCTATTTTCACGCAGTTTGCAAGTTGAGTGAAAATTGCGTAAAAGCTTCGTTGCGTGAAAATTGCTTCGTGTAAACCCGGCTTTAATCTTAACTGCAGTGGGAAGCGGGCACTACAATTCTCCTTAAAAAAATTCAAAGATCATGTTACTAGAATAAACTAGTCAAGTTGCATAGCCCCAGGTATGGTAGTTCATCATGCGGTATCTCCCATGATCATCTGGGCATGAAAGGGTTATGAAACTACTGAATACTAAATTGTTTAGTCCGTGAGCTCAAAAATGAGCAATTTGAAGCTAGTATTACTAAAAAATCTAACTAGACTGAAATCGGTTTCAGATTTGCAATTCACCATTCCCTAATTATGGCATAATTAGGAGAGTGTCGTGCTCTTCCTAGAACGTACTCTTTGTAGAATGTAAAAAAGCAAGAGCACTCGGGGAGGGGCTGTACCTTGAGCTGCGCCTGAGGGAAAACTGCCCCTTGAGCCGCGGCCAAGGGCTGCACCTTGAGCTGCGCCGGGGGCAACTGCACCTTGACCTGTGGTTGTGGGGGTTGCACCTTTAGCTACGCCGTAGGGAAGGTACACTTTGAGTTGCGGCCGGAGGCGGGGGGTGGTTCGCCTTGAGCTGGGGCGGGGGGGAGGGGGCCTGCATAGTGAGCCGCGACCGGTGGGGGGGGGCTGCGCCTTGAGTTGCAATTTTTGCTTAGCGTGCATGTTAAATCCGTATAGTCCAGCACAGTGACCGTTTTGGAATGGGGTGAGACGAAAATGAAGCCGCTGACTACTTAACATGTATACTCCGTTTAACCCGATTTGCCACTCCTAAACCTCGGACTAAAATAAGTCCAGTCCGTTTAATCCGGTAAAGAAATAGGACCTCGTTGAGTAAATTGTGTCTCCGTGCGGGCTTGCAGCCACCGATCTCTGCAAGCGAAAGCTGTATCCCGAAATCACACATCTTTGGCTTCAGTTTAGAGTTGAGATCAGCCGTTTACTCAAGAAGCCAGTCTGACCGTGTTGACTGTTTTTACGCATTCCACAAATAATTCTTTTCAAATCAATTAAATAAAATCAAATTTTAATGACTGTACACTTTTCATTTTATACCTACTTTTAAATTCTGAAGCCGAAAAATTATGAAAACTAGATAAAAAATGCCCTGCGGGACGCTAGTAGCATAATAGGCTAATTTGCAATATCCATCTTTTCGTCCATTGTATAAAAACCAAAACTGAAGCTGAAGAATGACCTGTTGAAAGTCTGCAAACTAGAGCATTTTGACTGAGCAATAGGCCGACTGCTGCGCCCTATTATTGCGGGCAAAATCGGTTAGTGATATTAGGTCTTTCTTGCTCAAGAGGAGCCATCAATCGACAGAAGTACAGTAGGTAGTATAAACTTAATAAGCATAGTATGGTCCTGTACTGTCTGAATTATTGTGTATTGCCAAGAGTACGTAATATGGAAAACTATGACACTCTTCCTTAGTCTAACTAATCAGCCGGAACAATGCTCCGGCCGAAATAACTGTTTTACGACCTGCTTTCAGGGGGGAATTTGATTTTTTTCGCCTTGATTTTTACCCTCCACCCTCGAATGGGGGTCAAAGATGTGTCCTGATTTGAGAGTGGTACCCTCGTTTCAGCACACCACCAGCACAATGAGCAGTGGTGGTGTCTCGATTTCAGGGTGGGTACTTACTGGGTACACGCCCCTCGTTTCGGCACACCACCAGCTCACCACAGGTGCACCCCCTAGAAATCAAGACACTTGCCAGATTTGCGGGGGGTCCATCCTCAAATCAATTTTAGCGAAAATGGGCAAAAATGGCACTCGACCAAAATTTATCAAAATTTACAATTTTTGATCAACAAGGGCGCAGGGTCCTCAAAATTCGGCCGGAAAGGCCGAAACTTTTAACACCATTCTGTGTATGCCCAATCTAAGCCCAAGAGGCCCAGTTATACAGCCGTGGTGCCAGCAATAATAGGGCGCAGCAGTCGGCCTATTGCTCAGTCAAAATGCTCTAGTTTGCAGACTTTTAACAGGTCATTCTTCAGCTTCAGTTTTGGTTCTTATACAATGGACGATAAGGATATTGCAAATTAGCCTATTATGCTACTAGCGTCCCGCAGGGCATTTTTTATCTAGTATAGATGGACGGACATATGGCTGACGGGCAAAGTGGCAGATGGTGTGTACGGGCGAAGGTATGAATTGAACGGCCATTCTGCCGTTCAGTTGGTCCCAATGTCGATACGGCAGTACGGTTATTTTAATAATTAATATTAAAAATTGGTATTAAAAATACTTTTAATTTCAATTATTTTATTAATTAATAGTATTAATATTAAAAATATAATAAATAATATAATATAATAATATAATAAATTAGTATTTTGCGCTGTTGTGCTATTTACATTAATATTTATTTAACAATAAACAAGGTTGGCTATTTATATTAATATTAAAATTACTGCCAGCTGCTTATGTACCTATAGATGTTCGCAGTTGAAAATTTTAACGGAGGTACCGAGCTCCGTTGAAATGTTCGTCATCGAAACAATTTTCGATGACGAGCTTTTGTCATTTAGAACATAATAGTGTTCTAAAAGACCAAAGCTCGTCATCGAAAAATTTCTCGATGACGAACATTTTCGATGACAAACTTTCGACGACGAACATTTGTCTTTTGATAAATCACCGTTGAAAAAACAAATGTTCATCATCGAAAATGTTTCGATCAATCCAAAATTTTCGATGACGAACATTTTCGATGACGAACATTTGTCTTTTCAATAATGAACATGTATTTTCGATGACGAACATTTGGTTTTTCGATGACGAACATTTGGTTTTTCGATGACGACCATTTTTGATGACGAACATTTTCGATGACCAACATTTTCGATGACGAACTTTTGATGACGAACATTTTTGATGACGAACATTTTGTTTCGATAAATTGGGCCCTGAACTTTTAGCGGCTAGAACTTCCGTAGATTGCAAAATCGAACAGAACTGCCAGAATCGAACTGCCAACAGTCTGATCTGCAGTCAGATGCTCTGTAGATGCGCAACGCACTACCAACCGAGCCAACCGGGCTAGCAGATGTGTTAACTGCATTTTGACTTTAATCTAACTAACAAAATCACGGTGATTACGACAAATGGAAAATGTCGTGAAGCGTGCAAAAGTGGCTTAGCTTTTAAAAATGGATACCTATTGGACTTGTTCAATTTGTATCAACACTATCGAATATCAAGCGAATGCGACCAGTTTTTATTTAAGATAGTAGTTCATAATATACACTCCGCTTGACAAAGAACTTACATCAGTCGTAGTTACTCACTTACTCAGTCTATATAAAAGAAGAGTGAGTCACTCTCCGGCCTGGGCCCTGTGTTAAACCCTGAACCGGGGGGACTAATGGACGTAATGAGAAATGCGCGGAACGCCAGCAAGGATTTTGACCGTCGCCTAAGTGTTCCAGTTTAGCGAATAACACCTAGCTCCGAGCTAGGTTTTTACGAGCCAGTCGCCTGAAAAGCACTCAATCGACAGGTCCGTTTCGCCCCAGGCGGATGGGGAAACCACAAAGCCTACACGGCCTGACTACGGCCGGCAACTAACTAACTGGACTACGCTAGGCTAGCCTTAGAACAACAGCATAAAACTTAGGTATTTACTGACACGGGGCAACGAATTATCAAAAACAGAACAGTGGGCAGAGTTTTGAAACGAAACATGGTGGGAAGAGAGGAACTTACAAAATTAAGGTGCGCCAAGCGCCTCAAAATCGGTCCCTACAATTTACACACGAAACATACCATCCTGTGAATTTTTGACGCTGAGAAAGAGAGTGGGGAAAAACCGACCGTACTCGTCGGGCAAGTCTAGGGTCTACACCAAAAAGAACGAAAGTTACAACGAAGTCAATTTAGAAAACTGTCAGATTTCTTCTCTTAACTTTCCAGCAACAAATATAGAGGCCCTACTGTGTATGTGTAATTTTCCAACAATTTGGCAATGTGTAACTTTAGAATTTAACGAGCAGGTCTTATAATGTCTGTAAACATGATGAAATAACTTTCGCCCCTGGCTTGGCTTGCTGCCACGTGGAACTGTTTCATCAGCAAATGCAATGCAAAACCAGTGCTTCACGTGATCTATACACGAAAGAGAAGCGATAAAATGATGAAATAAACATTGCCAAACTGCGTTTTTTATGTGCGCGCGTTTGTTGTGTGAATTTTGAGTGTAAAAAGACTATTTCTCATCATGGAAATGTCAACCTCGTACAGCACCTGTCCGGCAATTCACAACAGGTGCCCCTTCGTACAGAGGTGACGTCTCGGCAGCTCTGATACACAACACTAGGACAGCTGCTGGCGATGTGGACATTTCCACTGCAGATATGTTCAAAGTAAAGCATAAAAAATACATGACAATTTCGAATTAAAACATAGTGACACAATTTAGGGCGATAAAAGCAGGGTATAACAATGAGTACAAACAGAATAACCAATACGACAAGTAACAAACAAGTCCCTAGATTTTTAGCGTAACTCCTCGAGAAACAACTCAACCACAGCACTGAACTCACAGATAAATATCCCCAAAAAATTTGCCTACATCATCCCAGATCATTTCAGTTTAGGTTCAACACTTCAATTTCAAGGGTTTTTTTTGACAACAAACTCCCAGAAATTTTGACTCTACGATTTTCAAACGATTAACACCAGATTCAAATTTCAAATCCGACTTTTTACACACTGGCTCCGATTAATTTTAAACCAATTTGAAACAACCGCATAATAAAATAAAACATAATGAAAACAAGCAAATACATTTATGAATTTTAACATAATTTTCCTGCCCCCCTCTCTGGAGGTCTCAGTAGATAGAACTAGGGATCGCTGGAATTTTAAGTCCAGAGTGCTAACCATTACAAGACTCCGAGTATCCGAATCAATAAAGCTCAATTGTGAGTTAGTTCACTCACACACTCATACACAACTATGCCTTCGTTGGTCGCAATCCAACTCCGGCCTCACTCATACTCAAACTACCCGGAATTTCAGGTTAAAACAATTTCATGTCATTTTTGGGGATCCCCTTAGTGTCATTGCGAGAACTTCATAATTTCAACCCAAATTTGTGTCAAAAATATGTCCAATTTCACCCATTATTTCTCCACTTTTTTCCAAAAACTCGTAAACCATCAACTTCTTGAGCCAAAGACACAAACCGGGTACTGGCCAGGTTCCCCTTGTGCCTTGCTTGACAAATTTTAACACCATTTAGTCTTTCTTTCGCCAAAAACTCTCTCAAAAAAATTTTTTATACTCTCTCGCATTCGTGTACTCGGTAAAATTTTGACTCACTAAGTACTTATCACTACATCTGACCCTGACTCGCATACATTCTACGAAAATTTTGGGACTTGACAACACATTCTAGCGCGTACATTTTATACGAAAGAACACCACAAAAATTTTGGTTTGCCGCGACTGATACACACACAAAGATACTACGGATCCATTGTACAGTCTACAAAGTCCCTAGTGTTTGGGGCCAACTATACCCTCTCATCGCCCACGCATAGCTACCAGAATACTTAAGTGTCAGTGTATATGTCGTGAACCACCCGTCGTGGTGGCATCGCCACCCAAATCCTCCACCCATAAGTCTATGTTTCCTAAACTCTCGGGCTCTTATCGTACAAGTCCCCATAATGACCTCCCGTCTATAAATATGGTAAAAATAGTTGGGTCCTTTTAGGTAAGCCATATAGTCCTACCACTACCAGGGGTATCAGGGTAGAGTCTTTATCAAAGTCTTAGTCCGAACTCGTTATAAAACTTTCCCCTGGCAGCTACGTTGGGTTTAGATCAGGTATAGCTTATTTTAAAATCTTTAAAGTCTTTGGCATGGATCAGGAACCAGTGGGGGCGTCAAGGACCTACTACCTTAGAAAAAGAAACAATAGATTAGTTATCAGAATTTTGAATTCCTCATAAATTTCACAGCTCAAAATAAAATCCAAACAATTTTTTATTACCAAAAATACAAATACTACGATAACCGCCTGTACATCGGTTAGTTGTTAGAATTTTTAGTTAAGTTCTCAAAAATAAACGAAATCAAACGCCATTAGCTCTCTTTTTCAGCCCAACTACTTAGTAATGTTAAAAATAATTCAATTTAGTCGCGGCAAAGCCCATAAAATACCTAAAGCAATTTATGCAGATAGTATACAGTTTCTACGTGCTTGCGTTTATCTTAAATTGCAATTAACACTACTGTAAAATCTTTTACGGTTAGGACACCCTATGCTGAATTTGGAGTCGTACTGGCTGGGAGACCAATAAAAATTGAAGATATAAAAATTCGGATTTGTTTTATCTCGAGTAATTTCAAATATATGTAGAACTGTCGTAAACTCGCAAATTAGTGCGACGCGCAGCGTAGGAATTCGTAACGACACTGGTAGGTATGAGTCAATGTTGTCTGATGGTATGAACCCCACTAAAACGGGTGATACCGAAATTATTTGTCGAAATTTGGAATTTCAAGTTGCAAGATATGAAATTTGATTTAGTGAAAGTCTCAGACAATACTATCACAGTTTTAAATAAATGTTATGTTTATCCATAGTATTTTTTGTTGAAAAAATTTGTTGCACAATTGTTGCGCAACTAATGACTCATGCTGCAGTTATTTTCCCTGAGGCTATATGATACGTAGGTGTAGTTAGTTTCTCTGAGGCTATATGACTCGTAGCTGTGAAAAAGTATAAAAGCTACCTGTTTCTAGCTAGCATATGTTTCTGAAAATATGGTTAGTCTTCAAAATGTATACCTGGAAAGTGGTCGGTTTTTACAGCCTCTATTCCCCTGAAATTACTCTAGCCCGCTGTGGGCACATGTATAATAGACTCGAAGGTGCATTTCGAGATGTTTGTTGCGCTAATTATGATATGCCTGCGTGCTATCAGGTGCGTTTGTACGTTGAAAAGTGGGAGCACGCCGTGTTGAAGGAAGCATGGGAAAGTAACCACCCTACTTATTATTCTCACTCATCTTCACTAGAAGAAGAATCATCATCAAATGTGAGTGATGATGATGCATACTGACATTCCATCCACTGATAGTGCACTAGTTCGGGATGGCTAAATGTAAAACTTGTAATCGTTATAAACATTGTCACTGCTTTTTAGATGTAGTGGGTTTTGGTTTAGTTGCAGAGGAACCAAAACCTTTTATCAAAAACTTTTTCAGTAAACAAGCTACAACTTTGAAACTATGCCACTTGTGTGGGTTCCTAACTACTAGACTAGGGGCTCATTTGAGATATGAATGTATGCGTCCTAACTATGTTAGATACTGTTGGTTTGAATAAACTAAAAGTATGTATGTAGTGTTGTAATATATATGTAAGTACTGTCTGTCATGTACTGTAAAAAAATTAAAAACAAAAAAATAAAAATAAAAAAGTTAAAAAAATTAAAAAATAAAAAAAATAAAAAATAAAAATATAAAAGAATAAAAAAATAAAAAATAAAAATTAAAAAATATAAAATATAAAATATAAAAAATAAAAAATAAAAAATAAAAAAATAAAAAATATAAAAAAAATTCACAGATAAAAAATATACATATAAAAAATAAAAAAATTAAAAAATAAAAATATTTAAAAAAACTAAAAAATAAAAATATATAAAAAAATAAAAAATAAAAAACCAGTAATGGGCCTATGCCACGTCCAAAGCCGTGGAGGAGGAACACAGCGGGCTGGTTGTATGCTGATAAAGGCTTAGTTTCAGATCACATTTATTGTGTGGGCTTAGGTCAACTCATATATGGGTCGAGACCTGCTTACAAATTTGTATGTTCAATTTCATCAAGTTAGAATTAGACAAAGTTTGTCAAAACTGTTCACTTTAAGATGTATATGACGGTTTAATACTATTTGTTGTTTACAAACGGCCATAATGTTACTTCACTGTATAATGTACAGTAAATATTGTATTGTTTCAAATTTTTGAGCTACAGTGTAAGTTAATTAAAATTAATTTTCAATAATGTAGAATATTATATACTAAAACTAAATTTAATAACATATTACAACATACAGAACATGAAATCAAATTCAAATGTGTGATCAAAAAATTTCAGAAACCTGATAAGTTTAGTTAAAAAATTTGAATTGTTTAAATAGTTTTTCAGGATTTTTCAGGCTCTGAAATTTTTTTCTGCAATTTTCTTGGTCTGCAGTTCTAACCCTTAGTAAGTCCTTTCATGTATTTGGTGGAATTGGAGAAGCCATGCTGACCAAGTTTCTGCTGAGTCCGTGGGTTCAGGAGTTGGAGCTGGCTGGGGTGGAGTATCCTCATCAGCGTGTGTTGAGCTTCCTGTAGGGTTTACGGTGCATATAGGGGCATTTGCACTGGAGGAAGCGGCACCATGTAGTCTATGCATTGGACGTGCAGCGCCCCCAGCACCATATTGGTTATGGTCACAGCCTGAAAATTCAGAATAGCAAATTAAAACTAAGAACTAGCCAGTATTAAGTTATTCATTTAGTTTCTGCTGGTAAACGAAAATAACAACGACCTAAACAATGGGAAACTAGGAAGTTATAAACATCATGTCTTTTTCATAAAAGTGAGTTAATGTGTTCACTTATGAAATTTTTACATCAAAATTCTTGCTGCTTACTGTGTGTTTGTGTGTGTGTGTGATAGTTTATAAAAATTGACTATTACACTAAAATTACATTAAAATAACAGTAAAGAGCAGAACCAACCTCATTAAAAACAGCATTTTACTGCCCATGTAAATAAAGGCATTGAACTCATGACGGCACCAACTGCAGTTAGGGCGGACTGGGTGACTTGCCTCCACCACCTGCAGAACACAGTCGAAGCAGTGTCTCATTTGTGTTCTGCAGTGTTGTGTGCAGCCCAGTAGCATCGTGCTTGCAGGTCTGTAGCAAACGCAGCAAGTAGATGCCTCGGCTTGCCCATCGTGCTCGTGTGGATCTACTGCTCCATTTGGCACCTCTACAGCCTCTGCTGGAGCATCCTGTTCGCTTTGCTCCGACTCCATCTCTTCTTCATCATATTGCCCAAGTTCCTTCCCTGCCGCTTCATACCCGCGGCCTCCCCCACGGCTTTTTCACAATTGTCGTCTCCCCCAGATTCTTCACCTTCGTCTTCAACCTCGTCCTCTCCCACCGGTTCTTGACCTTCGTTTTTTCCCGCGGCTTCATCTTCACCCTCGTCGTCCCCCTCGAAAATTTCACTCTTATGCTCCCTCGCCGCTCATTTTCATCCCTCGGCACTCTCGTCCTCCTCCACGGCTTTCTCACTAACGTCCAGATGTCCAGTTTCGAAAAACCAAGTGTCCGCTTCTGGTTCTCCCAATAGTTAAGGAGAGGGCGGTGGTGTTACTAAGTCGATTAATTCGGGGGTCGGTAGTGTTACTAAGTCGATTAATTCGAGAGCCGCAGAGGTGTGATACGTGGAGAACGGTAACATGATGAAGGAAGATATAACAGTAGATTGTAGAAAGAATAGATAAATGCTCAATTTTTGCAGCTTATATATGGTTAAATTAGGTTAATTTATTTAATTACGGGACAACCCCATTTAACCCCGTCTAAAAATTTGTGTCAAACTCCCGTCAATTTTCATCTCAATTACGTTTTAATTCACGCGTAAAATTGTTTTTGTAATCCTATTTGATTAGAGTTCGACATTATTGTGTAAGTGCACTTATTACAGGGCAACCCCGTTAACCCCGTCTAAAAAACTGTGTCAAACTCCCGACAATTTTTATTTCGATAACGTTTTTAGTTCACTGCTCAATTTTCTAAAAGCTGATTAACATCTTCTTCTAATATTTTTCTTATTTTACTTCTGCCTCTTCTGCGGTACGTCTAAGTATTTCTTTTTACTTTGAATGGCGGTTGTGTGAGGGAAGGAGGAAGTGCTGCGGTAGCGGGAGGTGCCAGAACGCCTAGTTTCACTTTCTGATAGTTCAAAGTGGATGCGAAAGGGAGGGAGTTCTGCGGCTGCGGGAGGACCCAAAACGCCCATTTTCATTCTACTACTTTCTCAGTAATTCCAAGCTTTTGATAGATTAGGCATACTAATAGCAAGAGTAAACAAGTCAAGTACAACTAAATTCTTGTATCCTAGACCTACACGTGTCTCAAAAATCTTAATTTATTTAACATTCTAGTCATGTAAGTATGTCCTGCATAGATGGTCTTGTTCACAAGAACAAGCCACCCTTGCTGAGACGACAAACCGTTTGATGTTTTCTGGCAGAGGTCAAAAGTTGGTATAAAGGGGTCGGCAGCAATTTGCAAAACTAGTTCAGACGGTATCAAACTGCAATTTGGACGGGACCCAAAATAAGTATTCAACTTTTAAGAAATTGAGAAAAGTTTATATTTCAAAAGTTTCTTCGTCAATTTCGCTAAAAGTTTGCCAAAATATCCCCAAAAGTATTTGCTAAACTTTTTTTAATGTTTTTGCAAGCAGGCTATGAATAAATAATGAGTTAATAACCTTTTATCCCTAAAAATGTGGCCTGAAAACGACCAACACATCTGCCTGTGCTAGAACACAGGCAGGCTTAAGAGTGTCTCAGTCTTCTTCTATAGAGAATGAGACGCAAACCAGCTACCAGCAACCTCGTCACTGCGTACTGAGTGAAAATTTACTGTTTTCTGACGCCGGAGCGTAAATATTTCATAGGAACAATGTTCAGCCTACCGTAATTTTTTAACAAAAAGAAGTTTATTTTACCGTTGTGAACAAATTGACAACTGAGTTGTGAGTAAAACTATTTTAGTAACTTTAGTTTACAATTAAATTTTAATACTACACTAAGCAGAGGTAAGAGTTTGATTTTGCAAAAATATAACAAGTGTGAAGGTCCAGGGATTGAGCCCGACATCTATCGCACCCTGAGAGAGAATCAATTCACTAGACTAACGAGCCGCACAGTTCAGAATAAGAAATTAGGCATGACATGTCTAATATCAAATAGTATACAAAATTATCAGGCTATTAAGGTGGTAGTTTCGTATATGCAGTTTTTGTCGCGATTCGCTCGAACCAACAGGTAACCTTATGAAATTTGGCACACGTATGAGGCACTTTTAGGCCAACATATGGGCTAATTATAGGCTCTTCATATTCAGTTACACTATAGTTATTACAAAAAAAGTAGTGTTTTTGACATTTTTTGGCTATTTTTATAATATTTCCTGTTTTTGAACAAGTTTTTTTCAAAAACAGTATTGATTTTCACAAATTAAAAAAAGAAATCTAGATATTTTACTTAAGATCAGTTTGGAACGTTAAAACGCATATTTAACTGCAACTGTTTTCAGGAAATTGACACTTTCTAAATTCAACTCCGATTTTCACTTTAAAATGATGTGGTGTAAAAATTTAATCTGCGCATATCTTCAAAACTCGGCACCAAACTAGATGAAGTTGTACTACAGTGTTGTGTGAAAACTCATGTTACCAACTGTTATATAACCAGGGTTATGAGCTCTAAAGTGTATCACCCCCATTTTTGACAAAAACGCTCGAAAATACGTGACAAGATGTGATGTTCTATATTCGTTTTACCTAGCTCCCGTTTTGTCGTTTGAATGAATTTAAATTTGAATTTATTGCCATGGTTGCCATGGCAACGCATACACGTTCATTACACTAAAAGATGCGGCATGTACTCGAAAGTGTCAATTTTCAGAATATGTGTGGAGTCTATATTCATAATATTTGACCAAAATGAAGAAAACTAAATTGTCTAGATTCCTTTTTTTTGCAATTATTGATAGGCATTGTAGTTTTTGTTTTCTCAAACCATAAAATTTTACAAAGTTCAAAAAAGTTCTATTTGAAGCCTAGATTTAAAATACTGAAGCAACGTGATGACTTATCCAAATAAAACTATGCATGTATTGAGGCACCTACAAGTAAATTTAGACTAAATTGGAATTAAACTTCATCAAGTCATATTCTTTCCAAAATGAAACATAAAGCAAAAACTTGAAAAAATGCCGAATTTGGGATATTTCACAGCGTATTTTGGACAAACTGTTAAAATTGTTAACAAAACAAATACCTGTGCTTATGCTCTATTTCTTTGTCTGTGAAATGCAAAAAACCGCTTATAAATAGCTTCTAAAACAACCGAGTAGCAGCTCAACAAAAAAAGCTGCAAATACGAAACTACCACCTTAACTTAACCATCAGAAACGTAAAAAAATCAATTATAAATATTATAGAGTAATAAAAATAAGTACAAAAGCTTTACGTAAGTAATTTTTAAGTTCTGCAATAACAAGACTTTTAGAATCAATGCTTATAAGAGCATAAGAGCGGTTGGCTTAGATAGTAGATAGTCTTATATCTTCAAAGCATCTAACTTTAAATCAGAAGGCCGGTGGTTTGAATCAACCCGAGCTCACTGTTTTGATTTCGCGAAGTTCTACTTTCTGTCTTGCAGATTGCATTTGCACAGTCAGAGCGATCGACGCAACCAGTGTAATACCCAACCAGTGTAAATTAACGTAGGATAATTGACCTACCATAAATTTTATAGAAATTTGAAATTCTGAATTACAGATTATACGTACAGCAGTAAATAATATGCAAATTAACATCTACGACGTGAGCAGACAGTCTAAGAAAGACCAGTTCGGGTTTTTGCAGCATAGTGTACAGTTGAATTTACATTTGCAAGCAACGGAATTGACGAGGTCTTTTCATCAGCACAATTGTGTAACATAAAACGGTATGAGAACCGCAATGAAAGATGTTGCTTAGGTTGTAGCTGTAGACACAGTGACAGCATATAGAGGTAGATGTAGAAAATGAAATCGTTGGTGCGAGAGCATGGGAGCCACTGCTATCCCATCGGACTAAAATTCATTCCTTTTTTCTGCGTTCCTTGCTCCAGGGTGGGTCCTCCCCATCGGTCATTTTTCAAGTAAAATTTGCGATTAGGTAGCAAATTGTCTAGCCGGCAAACCAGACCCGACAAATGCCTTCCTTTGTCACCCGGTCAATTCCTACGCACATCGACAGCTCCGCCCACCACCAAACGGTACGTGTCCCACACCATCATAAAAACTATGTTAATTTCTTTGTCTCGGTTGTGAAACTTCAAGTCAACGTAACTTATGATCGTAATTTTTATTTTCCCTACTCTATTACGACTTTCTAAGGTTTTGGGAAGCAGTTAATGTGAGCGTCGAGGATATTTGCTTTTCAGCCAACGGATCCCATATGACAGTTGTCATTTCTGAATCTAAAACAGATCAGTTCCGTGTGGGCGACAAAATATATGTCGCCGCCACCTCGTCTCAATTCTGTCCAATAAAACTAGCAAAACAGTACTTGAAATTGACAGATATGCATTAGGAGCCCCCAGTTTTATTTTTGCAAACGTTATAAAAAGAAACAGATTCATTAACCCAGTATCCGCCAAATGAGCTCTACGAAAGCCAGAGAACTACTGGGACATTCTTTGCTTTCGACCGGACGGAACGTGACAGATTGCGGCTGGCGGAACGTGACAGATTGCGGCTTGCTAGTTTCAGGGCGGGCGGGCCACACGAGCGACTAACTGCGGCGTTGCTGACTACCTATTCAAGACTAAAGGGAAATGGAAAACAGATAAATTGAAAAAACCTGAAAAAAAGATAAATTAAAAAAAACGAGCGCATCACTACGTTTTTGTTTTTTCCTGTTTTTTCCATCACTGGTCATTAAGTTTGATTCTAGAACCTAATGCAGTATTAGCGTTAAAGTGTTTATGTGCGGAGTGTGTTTTATTATTTTTTTCGTAGGTTTGCATCTGTTACCAAGGACTTGCCCTATAAATTGAAAGAAAGGGCACTGAAAACATATTCTATTTATTACACAATTTTTATTTTATGCCGGTACGGATATTATAATATAAGAGCATATAATCTATAATTTAAGCTAAAATAGTTGATTCATTTCACTAAAAGTACGTAATAGGGAAAATTGTGACACTTTTCCCTATTCTATCTAATTTCAGCACACTGCCAAGTGCCAACTCACTATTGATTTCCAGTTTTATAAGCAAGCAGTGTGCAAAAACGAAAAGGGAGTCGCCGCGCGGAAATCAGGGCATGCCTTGATTCGTAGTGAGGCACCCCCCCCCCAGGGAATCAGAACTTAAAGTCTTAATAGCGCTGGTGCATCGTTCTGGCCGATTGGCTAGAATGGCAGAGTGTCATACTCTTTCCTGTGATCTGTTAATTTTACACATGGAAACGGCAGCTGATTGTTTTAACTTTTAACCTTGATGGTACTAGGAATTATGGGCATTGATTGAACGTCGGTAAAAATATTTTTCCCGAAAAACAATTTTTTAGAAGCGATTCTTAGTTCTTTGTTTTTCCAAAAGTATATAAAAACGTTATTGGCAGAATTAATACTCATTACAATCCAACATATAGGTCCGTATATGCTAATAATGGCAACTTTAGCTTTAAGCGCCATGCCGAAAAAATATATACCAGACGGTACAGTATACAATATACCTCCTAATACAATTACAATAAGTAAGGTTTTAGTTACTTTCTTTTGTCTTTTATATTTTACTGCTAGAACTTTATCAGACAGCACTTCTTTTGAACTTTTCTGTAAAGAAAGAAGAGCCACAAAATACACAACCAATGTTGCACACGAAACGAAAAAACGGTACATTTCAGTGTATAGTGTAAACCACCTTGGAGTGACCCAGCCTGCGAGGCAAATCCTGGGGAAAAGCTCGTTTGTAGAATCCATTGAGGACAAGTAAGATATCACCATACCCAGGCCGTGCAAGCCAAGGCTGACCGTCCAGCCGAGACAAACGATTTTGGTCAACGTGCTTGTACTCATTTTAGTATACGCCCGAATGCTGACACAAGCAATCAATCGATCAATGGAACTCAGCAAGAGCATTGTGGGAATGGCATAAGTGCTGAGCATGAAACATTGATTGTAGAGTTTAATCATACACTGCCATGGGGTTTGCAGCTGGCGGTCTCGCCCGGTCAGTAGTAGAAATAGCCTGTAGGGGGCAGCCGTCAGCTGACCTAAGCCAACCAAGGCGTCCGCAACTGCCAGCGATTTGGGCAGCACATACTCTTTGGTGCGAAAAGACTTCACCAACGTAAAGACAAGCACAATTATGCCGTTGCTCAATGTCTGCACCAATCACAAGATGACGTAAATGAGCAATAAAACATACGCATACAAATTGCTTTTTGCATTCATCTGTTGGACAAGGGAACCGGTATCATTTGTAATATTGTGACTTGATAACGCTTTTATGATGTTAGTATCGACCAACCAAGCTTTGATCAAATTTTTGCTAACTCTGCGAATTTGCAAATTATCTGCTTCTAGTTTTCACAAGCCCACTCTAGATCTGTTATTTCACAATGAATCCTGTTTTGATCTAGATAGGCTCAAAAGCTTAATTATCCCGTGCGTGAATAAAATTAAACAATAAGTATCTAAATGATTATGATAAAATGACAATACAAGAATAAGTTGATTAGAACGCAGGTTTGAAAACTGACAAAACAACTTCAAGGCAGAAACCTACATACCTATGTATCTCAACACTCAACAGAGGGTAGATTTAGGTAAAGGAAAATTATCAGATTAACCCTTTAGGCCCGTTGTCACGGTGTAAATTTTCCCCCCTGTGGATTTTCCCCCCGGAAAAATTACCCCGGTGTAAATTTTCCCCCCCGGAAAATTTGCACCAGGGTAGATTTTCCGGGGGGAAAATTCACACCACCCATATAAATTAACTGTTTTGAACTTATTTTTTCAAAACTGGCGATTTTGGCGATAAATTTATTTGTATTTATGTATTTTGTTTATTTATTTTTATCAACATATAAATTTTTAGGCTGTGATAAGTTTAGACTAGACAAAAGACTATGAATTTCGAAGCTATGGTAATAGCATAGTATATATCATACATAGATTATCTGGGCCCGTTATTTTCGAAGCAAAATGTTCAATGTTGAAAATTAAGATTCATTGAAACATTGGCAAACGCTGAATTTAGCACAGAATTACAAGACAATTAGTGGTCGTCGTTGAAAATGTTTGCGCTTGAAAATTTTTTCAACGACAAATGCTTCAATAAATCGGGCCCTGAACAGTTTTGTGTACCGATGAGGCAAGTGAAAGCCCGCACACACATATATGTAATTCTCTAAGCCCCCTCCACTCTCCAGTGGTCCAGTCCTAAGAGCATATTTCAGCAGGCTCAAAATGCGCTGCCCTGAAGGAAAGCTTAACATGCAAAAGTTTTCATTTTAGCATTTTTTGTCGCGAAATTATTTGAAAACTAATGCATTTATAAGAAGGGCAAAAAAGGGTTTAATCAAGGTTTTTGGTCATCACATTTTTAAGGTAGCATTTATGAGTGATTGGCTTTGGCGAGTAATTGTTTTCAACGACTATTTTGATCATAAATGAACAAAACTTGCTTGGAATCAATTTTTTTCTTGATGTGCATATTGCGCTAAAAATTTCAAATTTATTTGAACTATTTTGTTGTTGTCGAAAAATTTTCGATGCAATATAACACAAAACCATATAGGTCTGTTAAGTCTAAGTCCCTTCAGACTTGAATGCTTGCGCTTCCAATTTGAACTGCGCAACGAATAACGAACGAATCTACCAACGGTGAACTGATTTGTTTCAATGATTTCACTTTTGATTAAAACATTAAAATAAAACATTAATAGGTACATACTACATACATTGTACATACGGAAGGACAGGCATACGGACAAAGGTGCAATTCATATTTTGTTTGTTACTCATACTAACATTACTCAATGAGATTACATTCTTGTAGACGTACATGTTATGTATGATCTGACACACGCTCGCACAAGCGGCGTTGAAAATCAGCAGTCTCATGTAGCTACCTACCTACGTAATGCATATAACGCATATACATTATACATAATGCCCAAATTGATACACACGCCCACACAAACGACAAACAGTGCTTTTTCATGACCTGCCTCCAGTTTTACAGTAGAAGTATATGCAATCATAGAAGACGATTGCACTATAGTATATATGTCGTGGCTGAAACTGCTATTTGGATGAGTTGGCGATTTATCCGGCTGAAACTGCTATAGCAGTTTAGCCGGCTGAAACTGCTATAGCAGTTTCAGCTGGATGAGACTGCTATTGAAAGGCATTGGATAAAACTGCTAATCCCTTTACAACAGGCATTAGACTACTTAATAGGGCACCCGCTGTTAAATTAATCACGTTGAACTTAATTGTATGTTAATGATTTATTGCTAGTAACCAAACATGCGAAAACGTACATGTATAAATGTTAGTATAGTACATAAATTTATCAGTACATTCATTTATCAGTTATGCAATTAGTCATTACTTATTACAGCAACTAATACTTTGCAACTAACCAGTAACCACTTTTCAATTTTCGGTAATATCTGCCATGCTAGAATCATAAACTAAGCAAAATAATACTAAATATTGTACACAATTGAAATTTTATTGGTTATTTAGAGGAGGGTAGAAAATAATGAGCAGAAAATATATTTTAGTAATAAAGCTGTTAGTGAAATATTAGGAGATAGAAATTAATAAAAACGGCAGCAAAATAATAGGTATAACCAAAGTGAACAAGTGATATTGACGCCATTACAAAGTGGCCCAAACTTCAGATTGGCAAACAATTGTTTGACCCTTTAAGGTCAAGTATAATTTTCGCACATTGTGTGCTCGTGTGCGCAATCTTTCCGCGTGTGGGTCACCTGGCATGTGGTTTGTTTTATAACCGCTGATAATTAGCAGTTTTATCCAATGCCTTTCAATAGCAGTCTCATCCAGCTGAAACTGCTATAGCAGTTTCAGCCGGATAAATCGCCAACTCAGCCAAATAGCAGTTTCAGCCACGACATATACGCGGCGGCTGAGGCCGCCGCGTAAAAATGCATTTTTCAAAATGCCTCCTTTAACCCTTCTCATACATTACTCTATAGCTTAATCTCAACTATTTTAACTGCGTGCAAAAACAGTGCTGCACTAGCATGCCGCTCCATTAACCATTCGGGTCAAAAGTTTCACCATTAAGAAACGATAAACAATCTAATCACAGCTAAGTACCACCAAGAGTACATAATAGTGTCTTACTTCTTTATAGAAGAAGAGTGAGACACTCTTCTTTCTGCCCGTGTTATAGCGCAGGCAGATGCGCTCGTCATTTCCAGCCCACATGTTGCCGTTTTATGCAACATGTGGGTAGCCAATCAGAAGCGACCTTTGCTTCTGATTGGCTGGACGCCTGTGCACGTCCTCCAATCAGCACGCAGGCGGCCTCACGTGCTATTGCCTGAAAATTGTAAAAAACACATTTAACTTACCAGTTAACAACATTTTCAGCACATACTAGCAATAATTCCTGAAAACGGGGATAAAAATGTAAGCAAAATACGATTCTGAACAAAAAAAAACCCAACCCGACCGATCATGGCAAAATTTAACAATGAAATGGCTGTAATGGCGGCCAGTGTGCTGATTGGAGCACGTGAGGCCGCCTACGTGCTGATTGGAGCACGTGCACAGGCGTCCAGCCATTCAGAAGCAAAGGTCGCTTCTGATTGGCTACCCACATGTTGCATAAAACGGCAACATGTGGGCTGGAAATGACGAGCGCATCTGCCTGCGCTATAACACAGGCAGAAAGGAGAGTGTCTCACTCTTCTTCTATAAAGAGTGAGACACTATTATGTACTCTTGGTACCACACTCATTTATTGATTGGCTAGGTTCTTGCGCGGGCAGGATCAATTTATAAAGACTGACAAAAAAATCAGGCAGCTATAGCCATTTTGAACTCGATGCAGCCCGTCAGCAGCAACATTTTTAAGTAGTAACAACAACAAGTACTAAGTTGAAGTTCCAATACATTTAGGCCTATTCCTTTTTAGAAGTAAGGGTCGTTCATTTCATACTAGGGCAAAAAAGTCAACCTATTTTTATTTAAGTTAAAGTTAAAGTTAAAGTTAGGCAAAAGTTCTAGTTTTAGTTAAAGTTAAAGTTAAAGTTAGACCACTAACTTTTTTCAAAGTTAAAGTTAAAGTTTGATCTCCGTTTTCGTTAAAGTTAAAGTTAAAGTATGACCACTAACTTTTTTAAAAGTTAAAGTTAAAGTTATACCCCTAACTTTTTTAAATAAAGTTAAATAAAGATCCAAAACTTTTTTAGTTAAAGTTATAAAGAGTTGTTTTAGACAGATAAACTTATCTTTCAGCTTTTTACATAACCACACTGCGTAACTTTAGTGAATAGACATTAATGGGTGAGCCGAGAGTTGGGAATGCCAGAAAACTTTCCAGAACTTCCGCAAACTACTAGAAGTAGTTTTCCTGACATTTCCAGACTTGACCGGAAGATGGACTTGACAGGCTTAAAAAGTTTCTAAGCTGGATGAAAGTTTCTAATAAACTGTTTTTTAAAGTGATTACTGTAGTCCGTGGGGGTCAATAGGGTTCATGGTAACAAAATAAACCCCGGGTTTCAAGGGCGAACGGTGGGGGGAGATGGGGAATATATCCCCTCTTTTGCCCTGAGCAAAGAAAAATTTTTCGGAGCCGCATACCAAGAATAGCCGGAGATTCATGAAATTCGACCTTAAAATTAAAAACTTTTCTCCGGAGGCTGTTCGCCTTCAGAACGAACGCGCTGAGTTAACTTCGCATTGCTGTTTCCGTGTATCATCCTTTAATGAATGCTATTAAATAAAACAGTTATCGTTATGGGGAAACCAAGGGCGTAGTGTTTGTGACTGGCCGCGTAAGCCGCGGGCCGGCCGGCTGGAGCGGCCGATTTTTTGGACAAAACTTACATATTGATCCAAATCCAGAGTGTCATTTTGGCATAACTTAGCCTGACGAATTGTTATGCCGGCCTAATTTTGTCAGTCGATTGAATCTGGCTGGCTGGCCGGTGTTTTTAACCGGCCGGCCGATTTTGACCGGCCGGCCGGTCAGCGCCGGCTTTTTTTCGACTGAAAATGAGTCCCCCCTTTTTGTTTTTAAAGTCTGGCCGAACAAGTTTTTATAGTCTGGCCGTCTCCAATTGACCAAAATTAGCCCAAAAGTCAAATTTTCCTCAATGTTTTATGAGGGCTGTCGCCCCGAGACCCCAGCAACTTTGTAGGTTAGTGATTTTTCGTTTGTTAACTCGAATCAAACGCGAAAGTATTAAAATTGCTAAAAATATATACATTATAACTCATACAAAAATTCGAGATGTCATTCCACCAAACTTTTTTTCAGGGTACGTCGCTATTTTCAAAACGTAATTTATCGAAAACAGCATAGCC
Organism: Trissonchulus sp. WLG1_4; assembly: GCA_030248245.1. Taxonomy (NCBI): domain Eukaryota; kingdom Metazoa; phylum Nematoda; class Enoplea; order Enoplida; family Ironidae; genus Trissonchulus; species Trissonchulus sp. WLG1_4. The sequence continues at coordinate 39,500 of JASANF010021099.1, forward strand.
GACATCCGAGCACAAGTCATAACGCAGTTAGTAAATCTAGTAAAAAAGTCAAATAAGGTAGAATTACTTTATGCCGTATCCCCCCTTTTTGGGGGTCACGGTCCGCTCCTGCCGGATTTGAGTGTAGCACCTCAAAATACTCCTGAGAACGAGATTTAACCGCAAAAGTCGCGGCAGGGCGTCTCTGGGTCATTTTGTAGGTTGTACAAACCGTGGGGGGTCACAGCGCCATCATGGTGTCACATTCTTCCTATGTACTCTTGATAGGGGTAAAGTGAGCACCTGATTACGAATCTGCTGTTTGTTTATGTCTAGAATGAACCAACTTGGACCATCATACACCTCCAACATCAGTGGCTTACCCGAAATCGAAGTGGTGACATCAAACCTTACAACTATAGGCAAATTTGGTATTATTTCAATCACGCAATCGCATATTTTGACAAGAAAATCTACGATCACAACTGTTTTTTTGACACAAGTTGCGTACATTTTTCGCAAAAAATTGAACTTATGTATGTATTTGGGTCAGACACTCTAAGTATCAACTACTTGTGGACTAGCGCTTTTGACCACTCGACAAACGCTAATTCGAAGGGTAGCGATGTTAATTAAGACTATGTAGAAGGAAAGTACTAAACAGACATCAGACTAGACGATCAAGTGATTTGTATGTGTGTCGAGTTTAAAAAATTACCAAACAAAAGTTCTTAAATTACAAAATTTTGACAACTCAATAGTCAATACCCAAAGTGACCAATATTTCATTAAAATTTGTAAAAAAAAACCTATCTGCAAAAAAAGAGCAGTCAGTTCCCATACTGACTTTACGTGTTAATTATATTTGCTGGACAACATGTGGCTGCTACTTTTACACTATGCAGTTGCAGAGATGATTCTCTAAAAGGAACAAATATACCACTACACTGCTTCAAAAATACAATTATATGAGCGCCTTACAATATGTTGTGAATGCGTTAAGCTGAGCGGCCTCCAGTAAAAATAGATACCACGACCAACAATTACGGACTACGGTTGTGTACAGCGTCGGAGGAAAAAAAATTAATTTGACAACAATTTTGGTTAACTACAACATCAATTAAAATATTTCTTAAATTATCTTACCGTAAATCATAAAAGTTTAAAAAAAGTTTAGATTCAAAATTTTGAATAAAAGTTATAATTTAAGTTAAAGTTAAGAAATTGGCGGAATTTAAGTTAAAGTTAAAGTATGGGTGCTTGAATTTAAATTAAGTTAAAGTTAAAGTAAGACCCTTAACTTTTTTTAAGTTAAAGTTAAAGTTAAAGTAAGACCCCTAACTTTTTTAATTTTAGTTAAAGTTAAAGTTTAACTTTTTTGCCCTAGTTCATACAGCTACGCTTTAATTTCAGTTGAACTCAATTGAACGAAAACGAAATGAAAACGAAAGCGAAAACGAAATGAACGAAACTCAAATAATTTCTATGGCGACCCAAAAGTTGTAAGCCTACACACTTGCTTTGATTAGTTTTTAATGGATGAGAGCGCCTGTCTCTTTCTCCTCCCCCCACTATTTTTTTGGTATTCATGTTTTCCGCCCTCCTTCTCCGGTGGGGGGGAAAAAAAACAAAAAATAAAAAAAAACACAACCACAAACTTGACAGCTGAGACCTCCTCAGCTGCCAAATTACACAATGAGCGAAAACGAAAACGAAGCAAAGCGCTAAAACGAAACGAAATTGAACGAAAGCAAAAACGAAAGCGAAAACGAAATTTTTATCAACCGAAATTAAAGCGTAGCTGTAATACAGTAGGGCATTACGGACAAAGGTGCGTTTCATACTTAATATGTCTGTTTGTTTGTAATTTGTATGCTCAAAAACTTCGGCAGAGTTGACCTAATTTTAACTTTGCCGCACCCCGCAGTCCCGCACATGCGGAAACAATTGAAATTGTGCCGTTTAGTACGGATGAGCGGACATACGTCTGAAGGGCAAAAGAGCATACGGTTGAACGGACGAAGGTATTAATGGAGCAGCCGTTCTGACGTTCGGTTTGACCGGACTAGGGCAAAAAAGTTAAACTTTAACTTTAACTAAAATTAAAAAAGTTAGGGGTCTTACTTTAACTTTAACTTTAACTTCAAAAAAGTTAAGGGTCTTACTTTAACTTTAACTTAATTTAAATTCAAGCACCCATACTTTAACTTTAACTTAAATTGAGCCAATTTCTTAACTTTAACTTAAATTATAACTTTTATTCAAAATTTTGAATCTATACTTTTTTATAACTTTTTTGATTTACGGTAAGATAATTTAAGAAATATTTTAATTGATGTTCTAATTAACCAAAATTGTTGTCAGATTTAAATTTTTTTCCTCCGACGCTGTATACAACCGTCGTGGTACCTATTTTTACTGGAGGCCGCTCAGCTTAACGCATTCACTTGTCATTTGGTTTAGTGTATTAGTAGCGTGCTATAACCTGGTTATTATTACGGCACGCTGTAACGTGCAACCAAGAGTACCTACATAATGGGAAGAGTATGACACTCTTCCCACTGGCCAGCTTGGCAGCGCGGTAGATGCGTTGCACAATAACGGCCAAAAAGGGTCCCAAACGGGACCCGGTCCCAAATGGGTACCTGGTACCCAAATGGGCCCTGCAGGTACCCAAATGGAACCCAGGTACCCAAACGGGACCCAGGTACCCAAACGGGACCCCAACGAATCTGATTGGCTGATGGGGGGACCCAAACGGGACCCAGGTACCCAAATGGGACCTCTTTTCAAAGCCAACAGCCAATCAGATTCGCTGGGGTCCCATTTGGGTACCTGGGTCCCGTTTGGGTACCTGGGTCCCATTTGGGTACCTGGGTCCCGTTTGGGTAGCTGGGTTCCATTTGGGTACCTGCAGGGCCATTTGGGTACCAGGTACCCATTTGGGACCGGGTCCCGCTTGGGACCCTTTTCGGCCCTTATTGTGCAACGCATCTACCGCGCTGCCAAGCTGGCCAATGGGAAGAGTGTCATACTCTTTCCATTATGTACTTTTGGTGCAACCTATGTACATACTTATACTGAACTCTACAGCGCCGCCTTACTTATACTCCACGCTGTAGAAATCGAAATAAAAGTAAAACGAGATGAATCGAACCATCACCATCGAATACGCGGTTTTCTAGTCCACAATCTTAACCACTAGGCCAGTGAAAAACTGACATCAATTTGCATAATATTTCTCGTATAGAACAGCGACAGTGTAGTGGACACAGTTTTGCACGGTGGTTAGTAAAACCCGGCCCGGCCCGGCCCGGGCCGTAGATTACCTAAAACCCGGCCCTATGTTAATTTTCGTTTTTCTGGGCCGGAAAATGACTAAAACCCGGCCCGGGCCATAGTTTGACTAAAACCCGGCCCAAGGTGTATCCTGTGTTTGCCCGGGCCGGAAAATGACTAAAACCCGGCCCGGGCCATAGTTTGACTAAAACCCGGTCCATGGTTTATCCTGTGTTTGCCCCGGCCGGAAAATGACTAAAAACCGGCCCGGGCCATAGTTTGACTGAAACCCGGTCCATGGTTTATCCTGTGTTTGCCCGGGCCGGGTTTTAGTCATTTTCCGGCCCGGGCAAACACAGGAGAAACCTTGGGCCGGGTTTTAGTCAAACTATGGCCCGGGCAAACACAGGAGAAACCTTGGGCCGGGTTTTAGTCAAACTATGGCCCGGGCCGGGTTTTAGTCATTTTCCGGCCCGGGCAAACACAGGAGAAACCATGGACCGGGTTTTAGTCAAACTGTGGCCCGAACTGGGTTTTAGTCATTTTCCGGCCCGGGCAAACACAGGAGAAACCTTGGGCCGGGTTTTAGTCAAAGTATGGCCCGGGCCGGGTTTTAGCCATTTTCCGGCCCGGGCAAACACAGGATAAACCATGGACCGGGTTTTAGTCAAACTATGGCCCGGGCCGGTTTTTAGTCATTTTCCGGCCCAGAAAGACGAAAATTAACATAGGGCCGGGTTTTAGGTAATCTACGGCCCGGGCCGGGCCGGGCCGGCTTTTAGTCAATTCACGGCCCGGGCCGGGCCGGGCCGGGTTTTAGTAACCACCGTTTTGCACAGATGTGTGTACGGTGTATGTGTTGCGATACCTACGTATATTCACTATGCATAAAAGTAATGTGTGACAACTACCAAGGCGACCATATGGCTTGTTATTCCTTGCTATTATCTTTCATTCTCTCTCAGAATCTCAGATTCTGAATATAGTATATACGCGGTCCCTAAGGGGGCCGCGTAATAATTGTGACAAAACATAATTCAGTACGGTAAATTTCGTACTCTTCCTAAAAATTACTATTTAAATAAGGAGTAAGGCGGAGCATATTTAAAAGTTGACCTATGCGTGCGCAGTGAATGGCTGAGTAAACTGTATCACGTATACGCAAGACAGCCAATGGCAGCCGTTGGGCCAGTTCAGAGTTGGCCCACTTCAGAATACGGTGCATATTATGCTCAATTTACTTGAGTAATACACTGTCTGAATATTTTGTTTTAATTTTCTGTCGGAAAAAATTTCTGATACGTCTCCAGCTGACCAAATTTGGTCTAAATAATTGAAAAAATAGCTATTTTTTTCTGGGGGCTTCCGCCCCCAGACCCAAGCAGCTTTGCTGTTAAGGGATTTGTCGTTTGTAAAGCGTTCTATAAGTTTTAAAATTCCTTACTCTTTAATGCCCAGAGCATCTCACTACAGGCAGCCTGATTCTGACACCTTCTCCTTCTCGTTTTTTGACCATTGCTCGAGTTACGTGCATCGTAGAGGGATTGAAAAACCACCATTCGATCGAGAAACGAATGGTGAATAAAACACGATCAGTTGATTAAGGCTCTAGGACACGCCGTTTTTTAGTTATAAGCGCTCAAAGTTAAAAATTTGTGAAAAAAGTGCGCCATCGCTCAGGCATAATCTGTATTCCGTACCTCCCCCTAGAGTATTAACACAAAAGCCGTGCGCTTGCCATAGTTGAAGGCCAGCAATGGAGTACAACATTTGTTGTATCTGATGCACACAAAGTTGGCTGCTGGCGGCGCGACCCAAAATCTTAATGAGGTCACGAAGAAAAGGCGTACGCTACCTCTCTATACTGCCACTTCTCTCTTTTTTTCTTTTCTCTCTTTTCCCCCTTTTTTTTCTTCCACCTCTTCTCTCTTTTTTTTTATGGTTTTATTTTTTTCTATCTTCTACTAAACACATACACATTAATGTAGTTACTAATTATATCGTTGTAGACAGCGCGTCGTTATGATTATGAATAATTCTCCTCCCCCGCACAGGCGCAGCTGCTCACCCACAATAACAAAAATTATTTTATAAACAAAACAAACACACAACCGCCGCTCGCGAGTACTCCAACCCACGCCATCACAACATAAACTGCAACTGCAAAAGACTCCCACCCTCACCCACCCCTCCTTAGTAGTACAAAACAAGATATAGAGAGTAAAAGAAGAGAGAAGAAGAGAGAAGAGAAGAGAAGAAGAAAGTTTTGCAAACCGAAAAAAATGTACTTTTGCGATGAAGAAAATTAATTTGCACATTGCTTAGGGAAGCATAGGTTTTGTTGTGACAGTAGGTTCAAAATTTGGCCACTAAATATAAAGATCTAGACTTTCTGAAAAAAACAATTTGCAGTTCAGCTGAATAGAATGAACAAGTCCAGTTTTATAAATCCGATTGGGTATTCATCACGTGATGTGACAAACGGCAGCTGCAGGAATTAAAGGGTTAAAAGTGCATTTTAACTCATTACTAAAAGTCGAAGTCATACCCCCTCTAAATTTTTTTCTGGGTACGCAGTACGCACTGATGTTGGAGGTGTATGATGGTCCAAGTTGGTTCTTTCTAGACATAAACAGTTGATTCGTAGTCAGGTACTCACATTCCCTCTATCAAGAGTATATACATATTAGGAAGAGTGTGACCTTATACACACGTTTGTGGCCTAGCAGCTTGTATACATGCTGCGACCATTATCTCCCCAAAAAGGCCACAACTGTGGGGAGGTACCCTCCCACATGAATGAAGGCATACCTAGCCCTCAGCTGTGGGGGAGACCTCCCTACGAATCAGACCATAGGTTTCAAACGTGGGGAGAACCCCACAAAAAAGGTATACCATTAATTGTGAAGGGGACCCCCCACGTTTTGTACAACCTACAAAATGACCCGGAGACGCATTGCCGCCACTTTTGCGGTTAACTCTCGTTCCCAGGAGTAATTTGAGGTGCTGAACTCAAATCCGGGGTTTATTTTTGTCACCATGAACCCAGTTGACCCCCACGGACTACAGTAACCACTGGGGTCATTTTTTTAAAACAATGGGGTCATTTTTTTAAAACAGTTCATTAGAAATTTTTGTTCAGCTTCGAAACTATTTAAGCCTGTCAAAAATTTCCCGGTCAAGTCTGGAACTTGCTGGGAAACTACCTTTAGTATTTCTGGCATTCCCGACTCTTGGCTCACCCATGTCTATTCACTGAAGTTACGCAGTGTGGTTATGTATAAAGCTGAAAAATTTATTTATTTGTCTAAAACAACTCTTTATAACTTTAACTAAAAAAGTTTTGGATCTTAATCTAACTTTATTTAAAAAAGTTAGGGGTATTACTTTAACTTTAACTTTTAAAAAAGTTAGTGGTCATACTTTAACTTTAACTTTAACGAAAACGGAGATCAAACTTTAACTTTAACTTTAAAAAAAGTTAGTGGTCTAACTTTAACTTTAACTTTAACTTAAACTAGGCCTTTTGCCTAACTTTAACTTTAACTTTAACTGAAATAAAAACGGGTTGACTTTTTTGCCCTAGACCGGACGTCCGTCATCTATTTGTCCGTTAGTTCAAATGTCCGTACAGAAGTATGAATCGACCCTAACAAATACATTTAGCTAACTTCTGTTCACTTCACCAGACGGTTGTCAGAATTACTTTCGCCAGGTACCTTTGCGGTACGTTAGCGTGCGGGCAGAACTTCATAATGCATGTAAAACTCTTGGGCAAAAGTAGGTAAAAGGAAATGACTTAGTATCTGTCCTTCTAGTCCTTCTGGAATTGGGTACAAATACTATCATTTTTAAAAAAGACCACGCACTAAGAAATTAGAAGCATTAGAAGCTTAAATGAAGATTAATGACAAATAAGGGTTGAATATTCGTTACGCTTATGCATGCAAAAGTTATCCAGCGTTGAAAAAATTTTACCTAGTTTTCAAAAACTAGGTGGTAGTAAAAACAAAACTAGGTAAAAGTAAAACTAGGTATCCGAAAATGAAACTAGGTAGTACCAAGTAGACTCCTAAAAAGAGTAAGATTCCTTCGTCGAGAGTTATACTTTACTTTAAAAATGAAAAACTTTCACAAATTTCAAATACACAGATAATAGCAGGACCCAGAATCGAACCAGCTATTCACGATTTACGAAACAATGATACTAACCACTGCACCACTCACCGTTAACGAAAGGTTACTTTTTGATTGGCTGTGGCTGAATGCCAACAGCCAATCAGACAGTGTGCGGACAAAATAAACTTGACATCCAAGGGGGGAAACATGTAGCAAAATCATATAATGGAAAACCAGATGGGGGGACAGAAATTCAATTTTGCAAAAGTTTAAGCTTTCGTCTGGTTGATGAACTTTACCCTGTTTGGGATATGTTTTGGCTCTATTTTTTTGGTCATGCCCCCTACGGTTGGAACACGCTTAGTTCTATAAGCTAGCACAGTGCAAAACATATGGCAATGTCTTACGTACAGATTTGGTTTGCATGAATTTCATACAACGTTATGATTCTAATAATTCCGCCTTCAGGCGGAATAATTAGTACTTTTACCTAGTTTTAAAAAACTAAGTACATAAGTAAACTAGGTACTTTTACCTAGTATTGCCACCACTACCCGTGGCCCGGCCGGTCAGCTTGCGGCCCGCGGCAATTGAGCCAAGCCCGGCCCACGCCCCCCAGATGCAGGCCTCTAGTTTGCGTAAAGGAGCAAACAAAATAGTCATTTCAGATTTTAGTTGAAAAGCTGGTTCTCTCGTTTAATAATAAACGTCTGAAATACCCCCTTAAGATCTGGGTTCCGGACCTTTGCCCCACCCCGTGTCCAACACTGAGCCTAACAAAACAGAAAATAAAGATTTTCACACCAGCATACGATTTATTCAACAAAACAAAAACAGGCAACGTAAATTTTTCATAACATTAAAAAGCAACCAACAAAACCTATTCAGTTTTTCTAAATCATTTTTCTCAATAGCACATTGATTTTATTCTCGCGGTTTCCGAAGTCTCCACTTTCCACGAAATGGGTGGTCTTCTTTTTCCATCCGCCAGTGGGCGTGTTCAGCTTGAACGGCCACAAGAAATTGGTGGCCTGCTTGAAATGCGGACCCACAGTCCAGATTTCATGGATCAAATCCTCCATACAGATAATGTTGTATTTTCCTAAAAAATAAATCACAATCAAAAAATGTACTCAAGAACCGAGACGGGGATCCCCCCACAAAATATGGTATTTTCCCCACCGGTGTATAATATATTCCACTCTTGTTCGACAGCCAATTTTAGGTTGAAATTACTCTGAAAGACTTATACTGACGCCACAAAACGTAAAGTCATTATCTTAAAATACATTGCAAATACTTAAACTGCGGCAATCTGCGATAAATTGTGCTTGTGGATTTGAATTCAATGAAATAGTTTACAAACAAAACACTTTCCCTATTTCCCTTCTGCCGATACAAAGGCCTATATTACCATTACTGTGCATAATGTCAGCTTCTTTCGTTTAACTCTCGCGGCTAAGTTGACAAGCACTGTAGAAACCATTTGCAGGGCACGACAAGCCCAATCTTTCTTAGTCTCTAGCTTGTAAAGTCGTGAAGCTATTGAATACAAAATTACCCAATTTCTTCTCAATCAAGGCGTTGTCTGTCAATGGAATCCGCTGCTTGTCAATTTTGCCATAACCACGCTTGTAGATCAAATCGTGAATGGACTTCATGTTGGGATAACTGAAACAACCAGTTTTCTGTATTTACAGGAACAAAAGGAATTTGACTTGACACCAGTTTGACCAGAAGCAGGCACTTTTTTTGAGCAGGGGGCCGGGGGGAGTGGCGGACGTTTCTCCAAACCCATGACTTTTGCTTGCACCCACCACCATTTTTCGATCCTCCCTCTCACGTTAGTCAGCGTCGAAAAATTTGTATGAAAACATTGATAATTTGCAGTTTGTTACGCAAAGCCATCTGAACCTCAGCTCTTTTGGACCATAGATTCATAAACTTTGTATTCAGGTATGGAATTATGTTTCCTATGTAAAAATCTTCAGTTTAAAAAGCTATTAGGGTGGAATTGAAATTTATAAGTCATCCATTTCATGACCAAAAACAATCTAAACTATCCTTTCTAAGCACTGAACACTGATAATATTACAAAAAATATAATACCCCCAGGTGACGTATGGTTGAATGATGCGCAGCATGTTGAGAGTGGCCTTGTTCAGCTTGATAAACACGCCGTTGTTGATCTGACGGATACGAAACAGTTGCAGGATCTTTCGGGTACGAGGGTGAATTTGGTTGATACTAAACAGTTAACAAAGGAAACATAGAAATTATTATGCACCAGAACCAAACGAAACGCAAATAAAAAGACGAGGTCGAGAATATTCCTAAAGTTATATATATATATATATATATTTTTTTTTTTTTTTTTTTTTTTTTTTTTTTTTTTTTTTTTTTTTTTTTTTTTTTTTTACGCAGTATAAGGTAGAGTCGATTAAAAATTAAAAATGTTTCCTTTTAAACGAAAGTGAGCATTTCTTATTGATAGTAGTTGAAAAAATGTGAAAATACCGCCTATAATACAAACGCAAATATATGAGAAAAATCGTCTGCACAAAGGCTTTTGCTTGAACTTACAAACAATATTAACAACAGACAATACGTTCATAAAACGCGAGAAAGTTTGATGAGTTTTATTAACCAAAGCAAGACTGACTCACCCGCGAATTCTGACAACAAAAGCCAGTCTTGGTTCATCGGGAACGTAGAAGTTGCCCAAATTGGTGGCTTGCTTTTGCAGACGTTGTTGGTCTTTTATCTGTCGTCTATAATCTTTTACGTATTTCTCTGCCCGTTTGAAAATTTCGCGGCGTTTCACTCGTGCATCCTAAAATTGAATTGCATACTTGTTTAAGCTCAAATTTGTATAAAAATTATTATTCTAATTAGCTTATACACAATATAGCAACTGATTTGAGAAAACTCTTAAAGAATAAACCACTATTAAAAATATTAAAGTGTGTAATGTAAAGGGGTCCAGGGGTATATGGGACATTGGCGAACAATTTAGGATCGATTCATACTTACAGCCGTATATGTCCGTTCAAGAAAAAAAAACAAAGACGGCGACCCATATTAGTAATTGGCGGCTACGTTGAGTAGCACAGGTGCAAATAATGAAAATGAACGTCTGGTGTCGTACGGTGACTGGTAAAAAAACTGTAATGTCCAAACAGAAAGTGAAAAAGCGACTTATCGCTACACGCACAAAACAAAAACTGACGTGTTATACGTCCGGTGGTCTAGACGGACCCTAATTTGCATAAATTAGTGAAAAGTGCGGGCACAAAACAATAAAATCACGTGTGTTTGGATAATCGTCGTCAACACGAGAAAACCATTTCCTTTCGGAAATAACGGTTTCGCCTGAACGGACATACGGCTGTAAGTATGAATAGACCCTTAGACTCAGCATTAACATGTCCGACAATATCATCACTAATACTCGGGCACCTTTTTGGATTGGATTCGGCTCTTCAATTCCGAAGCCTTTCGCTCAGCTAACTCTTTGCGCCGCTTCAATAGAGTTTCTGGAACTTCGGGAACCAGCTTTTTTCTAAACAATGTAAAACAAAAACATATGAAAAATCGTTTCAAGTTTCATATTACATAAAAAGCACTGAACCGACGAAGCAATCAATGAGTTTGTCCAAAATGTAGCGTATAAATACACGCTTTTGCTTCATAAAAATGCTGTTTAAAACGATGAATGAAACATTGATAAAGCACAGCAGCAAAGAACTTCCGCAAATCATGTCAGCTAAATTTTTTGGATAGGCCTGGAGTTCGCATGGTTCTCGGAGTTTCCACATTAAGATTTTTTTGCAATTGAAACTTAAAAATGGAGCTTTATGATAACGCTCAAGCGATTTTTACCTAAGTTTTGGCAAATAATGTCGAAATCACAACTTTTTTGGTCAGAAAAGGTAACATTCTTGGTCCAAATGGTAAAAGGGCCTCAAAATCGCTGAAGAAATCCCTTCCCCCGAAATTGCTGATGCAATTAGATGCTGTTAGACGTTAGATATATGCACTTGACATCGACTTCGGGAAAATTCCACCTAAAGCCACTCCTCCCACGGTAAATAAGCCAATCTTGGTTTCATTCTATTATTATGTATACGTATTATATATCTAACTTGTCATGAACAAAACACTACTGTTAAACATGTTAATTATATACTTACGTTGTTGCCACCATTATTGAACGCTTTCAATTTCTGAAACATTAAAAAGAATATATAAATAAACAGGAGCCATTAGCAGTTAGAGATAACAACTGAGTAGCGCGTCCTCTGTCACAAAGAAAAGGCAGGAAAACCACCATAAAATTAGCAATCAACACACAATGAAAACTGAATGAGTGTTAGATACATAATGCTATGAGTTAGAGTCTAAGACACCGCCAAGGCCGATTAGGTATATAATTTAGTTGAGGCAGAACTAAGTTGAGAGGCCCATGCAGTGTCAGACAAACAGCAAAAGAACCATGAGGGGGGAAATGGAAAGAGAAAATCGTGGTGGGGGAATCCAAAATGGCAAATAGGGAAAGGGGGGGGGGGCGTCGTGCTTGGGAAAATTCCTCCTTTCCCCGAAATTTCTTGACAGATTTTAGCATTATCGGGTTCTGCTGCTAATGGTTTGTCCTATACTTTACTGGGTGAAAGCTGATTTGAAACCGTACATGCTAGCACACCAACTTCGTTGCACTTTGCGATCACATTTCTAACTGTAATTTTAGCAAAAAATAGTCAGCAAACAAAATAAAGTTTTTCATCGTCAAACTGACCTCACATATCAATTGTTACTGTTTATTTTTGCGTAGACAATAACTTAATTGCATTTGCCAAGAAAAAATAGCCATTTTTGGTTATAGTAGCAATTTTTGATAAATCCGGTTACCATAATTACGAATTCAAAACGTCACTGATGCTCAGCATCAAGCTAGAGCTGGCAGCCAATTTCGGTTCAAGATTTCAGATTTATTTATGATTCCACAGTAGCAAGTGCCCTATTATTTAATGCAAGCAACTAAGACTAATCGTTTGCTAACCCACATACTAAGCCTAAGCCTACGCACTAAGCCTCAGCCTAAGCACTAAAACTAAAACATAACTCCGAGTCTAAGCGCTAAGCCTAAGCACTAAGACAAGTCTAAGCCTGAGGCCCAATTTGAAGGAAAAATCTGATAAGAAGCATCAAATGCAACTTTGCTGCACTAAAATAACTCAGCCAGCCAGTTCTGAATTTGCAAGAATTTTGCAGCTATAGCCCGAAATTTGAACTGAACTGAACCCTGGGTAGCTCAGAAAAAGTTTTGTAACTTTGCGAAGCCTGAACCGATTTACAGAATTTTTTCAGCATTTAGTAGCTTAGAGGTTACTCTTTCAGTGGTAGCAGCAAGCTTTTATTTGATGCAGTATTTTCGGTTAGGCTAATCCAATTTTGCGCAAAAAATTTCATGTAAAGTTTATTTTTTGGACAAAGTTTGATTTCCAGCTAAAGCCTATATTCTACAAACTTCTAACCTAGCCTATTCGAAAGAGCGTTCAATTTTTACCCCCCTGGGTTTGAGGGATATAGGGGCAGTGGCGTATCCAGGATTTTGCAAAGGGGGGGGGCTGCGACCGGGGGGGAGGGGTGCGAGCAACGTGAGCCACCAGATTGAGCAGTGAGCCACCGCCACTCAAGGGGGGGGGGCACGACCCCATTGGGGGGCTCAAAAAGCTAAGGGCCAAGCCCCCGCAGCCCCCCCCCCCTAAATACGCCACTGTATAGAGGGACTGTTTTTCCGACTTATGTATATATTCCACCCCTAAGGCATACATGTAACAGCACAAAATTTTTGGGTACCCCTCCCCCCTTGGTGGGACCCCCCCTCCCCTGCGTCATCTCATTTTTGACCCCCCCCTCCCAAAATTGTCGCAAATTTTACCTTTTTTGACCAAAAAACTACTTTTGACAACTTTTGGCAAAAAAATAGGTAAAAATCACTTAAAATTCACAAAAAATGCCAATTTTTGCAAAAAAAATTGGTCAAAATTTTACTTCAGGACGCCAGGACCTTTCCCCCTATTTTCCACCTGGCGGGACACCCCTCCCTCCCCCGGGACCGAATTTTGGGGGGGGGGGTGTTCCCCCCGCCCCATCCCCC